>CATIWF010070881.1:0-25689 GCA_949630135.1 Balakata baccata
AATTTTTCTATATTTAATTAAGAATTCTAAAATGTTGATTATTGGTTGAATGCAGTCATACAAAGATGTGACAGAGTGCCTGAGATCAGAGCTGTATAAATGGGTAGGTGATGCCAATGCCTTCGATAAAAATAATGGACCATTCATTGAGATAATTACCTCACCAAATAATCCTGACGGTGCTATCCGAGAAACTCTGGTGAACCCAGCTGCTGCTGCCGCTGGACAAGGAAAGTATATTCATGATCTTGCCTATTACTGGCCCCATTACACCTCCATTACTGCCCCAGCTGATCATGATTTAATGCTTTTTACTTTCTCCAAATGCACTGGCCATGCTGGTTCCCGAATTGGGTTAGCCAACTTTTTTCTTTTTCTTTAAGATTTATTCTCTGCTAGCTGATTATGATTCATGATATGGGTCAATTTTATTTTCCTAAAAAGGTGGGCTTTGGTTAAGGATAAAGAGGTGGCTCGGATGATGACTAAGTTTATAGAGATTAGCTCCATTGGTGTCTCCAAAGAATCCCAGCTCCGAGCTGCCAAGATTCTGGGAGTTGTTGAAGAAAACTGCCGACAATTTGGGATTGGCGATACTGAGAATTTCTTCCAGCATGGTCGGTGCCTGATGGCTGAAAGATGGACGAAATTGACAAAAGTTGTTGAAAACAGTAAACTTTTCAGTCTGCCTGCGTATCCGAGACCACAGAGATGGTGCAACTTCACTGGAAAGTACACTGAATCTCATCCTGGTAATTCTTTAAGTATAAGCTTGTTAATTTTCTGTAATTAAGTTCAATTAATGAAGGGTCTTCTGATAAATTAATGCCTTTTGGTTATCTTCTACAAGCCTTTGCTTGGCTGAAGTGCAAGAAGGATGTAGACCTTGAGAAACTTCTGAAAGCACATAAGATTCAGACAAAAGGCGGAGAGCTGTTCGGAGTCAGTCGACACTACGTCAGGATTAGTATGCTGAGTCGGGAAGAGATGTTTAATCTTTTAACGGAGAGGTTATCAGCAATCCAAGGGATTGACAATGATAATAATCATGAATAGTTATAAAGCTTTTGATCATTGTTTAGAACATCTCGAGTCGGAGATCAAAGGTTGTTTGGCTTTCCAGCTTTAAGTTTAGTCTACCTTTTGTCGCTGTGTAAATACAGCGTGAGTAGTTAATAAATTTACAAATTTCGTGCAATAAATAAAACTCTCACCAAACAGTACCTTAACGCATTGTTTTTATTTATCAGCTGGATCCAACACTTGAACCAAATGCTTCCTATATAGGTCTGCTTATATAATTTATTTTTTTATTGACTTGATCTATATAGAACTAGTCTAAACAAGTATTTCTCAATTTTCAATTCATATACCAGATAGACTAGTATTCTTCGAACTTTATATTATGTAGGTCCATTAATTAACTCTGTTAATTATTTAAAAAACTCGTGCACTAATTTTTTTTGCCAGTAGAGGTGCTTAACAAGGTTGGAGTTACTTATTCTGAAAGAGAATAAATAATAAATTCGTTTTGAATTGAATTTTTTATATAATTTCCTAAGAGAAATTATCAGAATAAAATATTTTTGGGAATATTAAAGGAAAGTGAACAGAATTTTTCGTAGCAAATCCGTCGTTAATTTTTCCTGAGGTGAAATAATATGGCTGATAATTTTCATTCTTGAGTTGCCACAATCAACAATGACAACATCCTTTCCTTGATATCCAAAACCACATCACTACTCGCTAGAGTGCATAGTTTTTCCAGCAAAATTATCAAGTCCAGGAACACCTTTTTCACCTGTTGCGCAACTCACTAATAATTTAGCAAAATAAATTTCTATCTCATCTGAAATTGTGTTATTTGCCTGAACTATCCATTTTCTTGAAGATTCATCAAAAAATTGTCGATTGTAAAATGGATTTTGATGATTCTTCAAGAAAATGGAAGTTTCAAGCAAACAATTACAATTTCAGATGAGGTAGAAGTTTATTTTGCGAAATTATTAGTGAGGTGTAACAGGTAAAAAAGTGCTGCTTTCATATTTAAGTAAGAATCTTGGACTTGATAATTTTGCTGGAGAAATAATGCACTCTAGCCAATACTACTGTGGTTCCAGATATGAAGCAAAGCATGTTGCCATTGTTGGTTCTGGCAACTCAGGAATGGAAATTTTCACACATATTATTTCACCTCAATTTTTTTTTTAAAAATATTTTTTTTCCTTAATGTGCTTGGGAATATTAATATTAATGTTATTAATACATTTTAAAGAATAAAATATTCAATGTTATAATACTTCATCAGTTTGGAAAAGATAGGCTTAGTTGTGTATATTAAAAAAATTAGTTAGTTTAGTTAAATTAATGATTTTTGCTTGATGTTTTACAAAAATAGCTTCATTCATTATTATCTTGAAAATAATAATTTGATCTTTTTAATGAAATATTCAAATTAATATTCATATAAATGTCAATCAATTTTAAAAATTATTTAAAGGAGTTAGAAAAAAATAAACTAATATTTAGGTATATTTAATAAAGATATGTTTAAAATTGAACAAAATAACTACAGTTCAAAAACAAAAAGTGGTTTATAATTTTGAACAATGAAAAATGGAAAGTAAGAGATCTGTACTAAATTATAGATAATATTAGTTACCGTTATTATTATTGGTAGAAGTTAACCACTTTTATAATAAAATAAAAGAATAATTATTAGTGTAGTTCATACCTCAGTGAACCTTCTAATGAACCAAAACATTAATTACCATTAGACAACGCAAGAGAAAAAATTTTGACCATTTTATTTCATTTTTTTTTCCATTAATTTCTTTTGTTGTTTAGGATTCTTTTTGTAAGTTAATGAGTCTAATAAAACAAAATATATAACTTGGGTTGATTTCATGTATGGATATTGAATTTTACTTTTATGGTAGTAAAATTAGATTTTTTTTTTATCTTAAAAAAGTTATTCAATTATATTTTTATTTTATTAAAGTTATTTCTAGTCAGTTTTTTAATATTATTGTAATAAATTAGAAAATTTTTTTTTTATAAAAAAAATTATTCAATTATATTTTCATCTTACTTAAGTTACTTCCTGTCAATTTTACGATATAGATAACTGAAAAGCTTATGCAACAGTTGAAATGTCACAAAAAATTAACTAAAATTAACTTCAGTAAAACAAAAATATAATTCATAGATTTTTTTTAACAAGAAAAATTTTCCAGTGTTCCGCGAGCATAGAAGAAATTAACCTTATATACCTGGCAATAAAACCAAGCCTTGATATCCGCAAACTCTAACACTTACCAAATAAGCTCCAGAAGAAAGAAAATAATTGGTCGTATATCTACACACACACACACACAAAAAGTTTCAAAGCTTCTAACTGCAATGAAAGTAATGTTTGAACCAATTGTGGGTGTATTTATTTTGAAATAGTTATTATAGAAATAAAAAAAATATATAAATTTAATATTCAATCCTACAAATTATATCAAAGGAGAAGTAATGTATATATACTAAAATGAGAGAAATCTCAAAAAATTTGAGCGAAAATTAAAGTGAAAAGCAATTGAGGAAATAAATAAGAAGAGAATTTGTAGATAATTAAGATCAAATTTACCTTTCATGATTTGAAACTCTTATTTTGTGCTTCAGCTACTTTCTCCATTGAAGCTCTTTAATACGTTAGCTGCAATTTCAAAAGATTTGTTACACACCAAAGATAAGAATAAAGAGATTAAATAGAATGAAAGTTCCCGACGGGATACCTTAATCGGCAAAGTTCATCTAATCTTGGAGGATATTTCAAGTTTGAGACTCTCCAATTCTTAAAAATAGATCCCTTCTTTCCCGATATATAATACAAAAGATTAAGAAATAATAGAGAAAAAATTCAACATTTTCCTTTTCTCGATGCACTTTAGAATATTTGAAATTTAATCTTGGAAGATATTTCAAGTTCGGTTCTCTAAATCTAAAAAATTCGTGCTTTTTTAGGTATAATATAAAAGATTAAAAAATAGGAAAAAAAATATTCAATATTTTCTCTTTCTTGATATGCTTTAGAACGTCTTGAGGAAGAGATATATATAGAGAAATTACTGTAAAAATCGGAAATCAAATGCGACACATCAAATATAAATAATATGTCACATGTTAAAATCTTAAATAAACTCTTACAGGACGAGATGTGATGATAGGTATTTCCTTTTTTTTTATCAGAATTTAAACTTGAGTTTTAGATATGAAACACTTTTAAATGAATAAAAATATTTTATTCTATTAATAAATTTATCTTATCATACATCTAAATTAATTTAGATATTGGCTAAACAAAACAAAAAAAAATCTCAACAGAACTATTACGGCCAAGTATAAATCATTTTAAAGAAAATGTTACTTAAATGGTATGATTCATTTAAAAATTTCATTCACCATTGTGTTTATCATATTTATATATATATAAACTACTAGTTAATAAAATTTGATAAGAATTTGTTTCTTTAGATAAATAAAATTAATAAATATTTCTCCATACATAGAGTTATATTCTCACTTAACAATTTGAATAAGTGGATTGTGGATACTCTCTTTCCATATATATATATATATATTAACCCAAAAAAAAAAAAAAAACAGTGTACCAAAAGCCATAACATAATTAATTACCACCATTTGACAACACTGTGGAAATTTAATTTTGTCGTTTTTCTATGTCGGTTTCATTTGTCCTTTTCCAATAATTTCCAAATGTTTTTTCTTTAGATTTTTTTTATAGAAATGTTATTTCTTTCCATACTTTTTGTTCCAAATTTTTACTCAACTTACATTAAAATATTTATATTTTATTCACTCATTTATTTATATTAAAATACAAATATTTCAATGCAAATTAAAATAAGTGATAATTTTTTTTCTTTTTATATTTTTATGTAACTGAAATATTTAAAATATTTTTGTTGTTTTCCATAATGTGAAGAAGTCGATACTCTTTTTTTCAATTCATTGTTTTGTATTTAATGGTAGAGCTTTCTTTTTCTTAGATTATTTTTTATATATAAATTTTTATGTAACTGAAACATGTGAATTGCTTTGTTCTTTTCCATAATATTAAGAATTACACTGTCATTTAAAAATTTGATGAAGTCAGATACTCTGTTTCCATCTATTGTTTTGTATTTAATGATAAATAGGAACAAATACATATATGAGTAGTACACAAAAAAGACAATGAATGTACACTTAGTAATGAAAATTAGCCTTCATGTATCCGTGTTTTTAAGCTATTTCCAACCAAAAATACCATTTTATTGTTATTTTTATACAAAAATTGTGCAACTACGGTGAATTTCTTTTCAATCCATAACATTATTTTTTTACAAAAAAAAAATATTCTCTAATATTCCTCACTCATAACACAAAAGATGAAAAAATAATATAAAAAAAAATACTGAACAGTCGTCTCACTGTAGTTAACACTAAAAATAGAGATTAATTTCATATTTTAGTCACTTAACTTTGGTATTATTACAGTAAAGTCACATAATATTTTTTTTATCCCATAAAAGTCATCTAATTTTGATTTAGTTTGGCTAAAGTCATTTCTAACGATTTTTCAGCAGTCAACAATCAAAAAAGTTATGCTACCATCCGTGTTGGCACATGAGACATATTAAGTTTCTATACAAGTTAAAACATCAAGTCAAATAGAGTTTGATATCCCAATTGACACTATTTTTAATTTATGATACTGATGTAAATACTAAATTGTAAGTATATATAATGTTCTATTTGATATGTACAATGACGTGACATGTCTCATTTGCCAACTTAAATGTTTATGCGACTTTTTCGGTTGTTAACTGCTGAAAAATTACCGAAAATAATTTTACTGAAACTAAATTAAAATTAGGCCACTTTTATGGTAAAAAAAATATTATATGATTTTATTTCAACAATATCAAAATTGAGTGACTATAAATGAAGTACTAACAATAATGTAAAAATAGGCATTGGTTGGAGCATAGAGAGAATGCCATTTTTGTCTATATATATAATTTTTACGCTATTTTAATGTGCATTAGAGATGCCCTTAGACGTGCATAATATAATTAATTGCCACCTTTAGAAAATACAAAATAAATTTATTGTTTTTTTTAATATTTCCATTTGATCTTTCATCTTCATTTATTGTTCCTTTTTTTTTTTAGATTTTTTTGTATTATACAATCGAAAACGGTACAAGAATTTAATACTTTAGCGACTTCATCTGATAAGTGACGTTGCAATTTTGTCATTTATTTTTAGTGAAACATGACAGACATTTTGTAAACGTAAGAGACGTTTTTGTTGTGTTCCATAATTTTAAGAGTTAGCTACCGACATTTAAATATCTAAAAAAGGTTGACACTCTTTTTTCTATTCATTAAACATATATAAACCAATATACATAAGAGACCACAAATGTAGACACTGTTTGAAATTACTATTATCTATTCTTAAAATAGATTTTAATTTTGTTAATTTAATTAACTAATTTTTTTTTAATTTTTTATAAACTGTTTTTTCAGAATCTTCTTTTGAAAAAAAAAAATCTTTTTATATACTTACACCAAGAGCAATTTTCAAACTAAAAAAATTTAAAAATATAAATTTTTTTTTAAAAACTATTTTTCCAAAACTCAATCGCAATGCCATGAAAGCTAGCCTTGATGTCTCCAACCTCCGAGACTTACCAATTAGGATAAAAGTAAAGAGAAAATAGACTAGCCTTGTTCTAAGAGAGAAGTATTCAAATGACATTAAAGAAAAATAAATATTCCCCTTAAATAAGCTCTCGAATTTGAGTCTTAAAAAAAATTGCACTGAAAAACTCTATCCCATAATGAGTCAAAAGTTAGTTTGAACTAAATTAGTCAGACCTCATGAACTTTTGGACACCGGTTGATAATGCACCAAAAAGGAAGAATAAGAAGAAAAAATAAGTAGAAAGACTGGAGATAAGAAAAATGTTTCACTTGCCAAAGAGGGGAGGAGACTGAAATGATCATCGCCTAAAAAATTACAAATCTCATCAGTTCATGAGCACTATTTTAAGGAAACAAAAAAGAATATTATAATACAAGGAGAAGAAAATGGAGTGGATGTGGGGGGTTAATATGAAGCACCCTGGTCGGGGCTTTGATCTTCAGTCTTCATATTCTGTCTCTTCATCATCATCCTCATTATTTTCTCCATACCTCCATCCATCCTCTGCATTTTCACGATCCTCCTCCTCGGTTTCCTCGCTATCTTCTTCCGCGTACGTCTCTTCCTTAACTGGCCACGGTTTTTTCGCCATATTCAAAGCAGCACGAGATGGACTAGAGCCTTTTCGTCGCGTCATTTTTGAAGGAGGCATCTTCAAGTTTGGCTTTGCACGGCTCTGTTTCTGACTTTTCACATTCACACGCTTATCAGCATAAGCATCTTGATCACTAGCCTCATCCATCTCATTGTCTGCATTGGGTGAGACATGCTCAGCATTCTCATCCGACATATGGCCAGGATGCTCTTTTCTCAGGTGGAGTTTAAGCTTGTATTCATGTATGTAGGCCTTCATACAACCATCATACGGACAAGCATAAGGACGATCTGATGAAGCAGAACCATAGGCCCCTGTAGTAGGCTTGGTAACTTTAGCTATCTTCTCTGGAGGGGTAGCATATTTCACTGTTTCTGCAGTAGAGTGCTGTAAAATGATGGCAATACGGGATTCAGATTATTATAATTTACAAACAAGAGAACATACTGCTGACGATAACCTGTAAGATGCTCATGAAACAAAAGAGATAATGCGATGGTCATAAAGTACATAAATGTGTTACATAGTCCGTCATATACTAGCATATCTTCAGACAGTTATGCGAAATATCTTCAAGATACCAATCAATTCCAAACAGTGACCAAAGACATCATTTGCTGGCTTGCTGCAATACAAGATATTAAAACTAAAGGATTCCAAAAATTTTGAGCACTTGGAATCAGACCAATTAAAATAATTGATCATGCCTGATTGTGGATAATGTAAAATATTATCCTGATTAAAGCTTCAAAGCAAATTATATGCCAAGAAACATTTGAAACTCTATATAAATATTTGGAATACAGTTTAAAACATAACCTTCAAGAAAGAAATTTGAAATACAGATTCCTGATAACTATCATGAATGCTGTTTGGAGAATTGTGTTGACAGCCACTAGACATTATTCATAACTTGGATTTTTAATTATCCTCACATATGATATGAACAGTTTAAGCATATGGATTGCACTTTTCATGCAAGTTAACATTTCTTGTTTCTGTTCCTATTTCAGTATTTCTATCAAGTGGTGGCCCAAATTTGGAGACAGTAACAATCAAGCATGTGTTTCCTGTGGAACAAAATATTGTTTCTGGCTTAACTAGGTTAACTAAGATCTTTCAAAAGGTGCTTATGCAGACATATAATCAACAGCATTGGCAACTGGAGAGGCTTTTCTAAGATTGTTCTGATCTTTTGCATTTTTTTCTCCAGTTCTGCACTTTCCAAGAATAATCCATTTCTTCCTACTAATTATAATGTCTTCAAGGGAGAAAAGGCAACAGGATGCCAAAGTAGTTTAAAAAATTACACAGTCAAACCAGGTACTAGAAACACTATTCGTGAAAGGAATAAAACTAACCTTTTCATGGTGGGCTGCAATGTGATTCTTCAGCTTGTATTCATGAGCATATCTCTTTCCACATTCTGGATATGGACAAATATGGTAGTTTTCTTGTGAATGTGTTTTCATATGTGACCTCAGGTTGAAATCCAGGGAAAATGCCTGCAGTTACATAAAGTATGTGAAACACAATGATATGAGATTGTTATACTGAACCAAAGCAATGATTTCCAGTCCATTTGTGATTCATACATGACTTAAAGGGAGGGGAAAAAAAAAGCAACAGAACAACACACACACTTGAGAGCAAGTTTCCACATCTTAATAGAGCTTCCATAGAATATCCTAAACAACTATTAAAGTTAAGTTTTAATTTGATTTGAAATATAGAAAATCAACAAGATGATTGATATATAATAACTTATTTGGGCAATTAAGATCAAAATATGGAGATGCAACTATTTTTCAGGTAAACAAGAAAACACAACAAAACCAGAATGTAATCACCAGAAGATATAATTACCACTCGCAATAATCACCAATACTCATGTTGTTAGAAGCATGTATAAATTCCATCATTAGATGCCAAGTAATAAAAGAAGAAAAGAACCAAGCAGAAAAGACAAAAAGTTTGGGATAATTAGATTGATCACCTTACCACAGCCTTCATGAGGACATACAAAATCTCTTTCCCCTGTATGAATTAGAAAGTGTCTTTTCAACTTCGAACTATCTAAAAATTTCTGCAGCATGGAGGCATAACAATTTTAACATTCGTACAGCAGAATACAAGAATTAGGAAAAAGGATAATAGCAGAACAGAATTTGAAACCATGAAAAATATTTCAATTCTTTTGGTCTAGCTAAACAGCACAATATCCTTGAGAAAATTTAAAATATATTAATCTTGATACCTTCCCACATCCTTCATAGTGACAAACATATTGTCTCTCTCCATGAATATGAGAATGCTTTCTCAAAGCACCAGCATCTATGAATGTTTTTCCACAGCCTTCAAAACTGCAAAGGAAAAGAACCTCAGTAGTGGGTTCTGGTTCTGGTTCTGGTGCTGATGGTTCCTTCACCTTCTCCTTCAAGGCCTTCAATTGGTTTTCTGTATATAACAGCAGAAGAAAGAGTCAGGTCAAATCAAATATTAAAAGTCTTAAAATGAAAATTCCTTAAAAGCAGCTCTCTACAGACTCATTCTTATCCATCATTCCTAGAAGCCCTCCCAAAACTGAATGAAAACCCATAAAATTAAATACCAAATGGACACTGTTTAAGGCTGTGATAGTTTGAAACAAAAGGATAAGAAAAGGAAAAGTCTCTTAGGTTATTGAATTTAACATTCCTTATTTAATGTAACCCAGTTTATGTTCTCTAATAGATTCAGCTTCCTTCCCAATTTCCTTCATCTCTGCCAAAAATCATAGTGGATCTTTAATATATAACTGCATTGAAAATATCATAAGATACTTCTCTCATATAGGACTGTGCATATATATATTAATAGCCTATAGAACTGAATTAGAAGGAATGTTGAAATACATCTGTTGACTTTATATAGTTATAGAGCGTATCATAAGATCTTGACTAAAAGCTAACAGAAAATGAAAACATAGGGGAGCATATGAGCACAATATAATATGCTTTAGCGTCTTTCATGGGAGGGATCTTTGTTTTCTATAAACTTTGACTTTAACTTTCAGTTCTTTAAGCTCATGATTGTAATTTCAAATTTTCCAGATCACTCAAGAATTTGCAAGCTTACAAAATAAACAATGCAGACTTCCAATCATTAACCATACACCACGAGTTCAGCCTTAGGGCTAGAAAAGCTGGTATCCTATTTATCACAAATATTAAGTATCTAGCAGTATAAATTGCTTCCTAGTTTGTTTGGATAACAAATATAAGATCAGATACTAAGAGAGAGAGAGAGAGAAAGAGACTTCATTTGTTTTGAGCATACAATTGCAATCACACTACCATTGTTTGATTGACTTCAAATATTTTGATATTTATCTCAAAATTAAAGCATGAACCTGTTTATTGGTAATTGGACCTTCACAACTACATGTATTTACATGAATACATACTAAATTGAGATCACAATAGAACAAAAAAGTGCAATCAGTACTTAAAGCTTTGTATCTAACATAAAATCTAAGATTGTTCTTGCAAAGAGCATTTCTAAATTCAAAACCAGACAAGTAGATCTGATGAAAAAGAATAGTTGAAAATAAATGCAACTCACCTGTTACCCATTTCAAAAGAAAACACTTCCCACCAGTTGCTACAACATCTTGGGGCACCCTAGGAAAAGTATCAGTAGATTAAAAGCATTTTCCTAAAACCAAACTAAAACATGATACGAGGAAGCACTAAATAACCATTCATGCCTTTGACAACAACATTGGTCAGAGCAAAATATCAATAACAGAGAAACATAAACAACTTGGAACGGTATTAAATATTCAAGGTTCAATCACAATTTTTATGCTCGACTTTTATTTGGATAATTGGACATGAAAAATAATTAGAGCGAAAAAAGAGACATGATAACGAAATCATAGACAAAGTTCAAACAACAAAAATGATACTTTTTGCATGCTGACCAACATGTTCAATCCACTAAAAGCAAATGTCAGAAATGAAGAATTGCCCATATCAACAATCCAAGAGTTGAAACAGACCCAAAAAAAAAATGATCAATAGACAAAGGTCAAATATGAGCCCAATTTGAAAGGCGCCAAACTCTCAATCACATGATTTAGAGAGACATATTACAATCTGTATTACCTTGATTTGTTCTTAGTGTAGAAACTTTGAATGGCAAATGAACACAAAATGATTTCACAACTTCTAGCTTTTGTACCATTTTTTTTTTTCCTTTGGCTATTTTACAATTTAAAATGAGCCTAAAATCAAGAACAAACACATTGGCTCTGTTTTCTTTTCCTTAATTATGTAACCTCAGCCTAAGAAACACGGACACGGGAACACAACAGGATACAGGGATACGGCAAATTCCAAAAAATTAGGATATGGACACCGGCAAGGACATGCATAATAAAAAATAATTATCCTTACACATATTTAAAGTAACCATAAAAATTAAACATAAGTAAAATAATTTAACACCTAAAAAAATCACAGACAAATTATCAATAAAAATGTAAACTTATTTAACATCTAAAATTAAATTAATTTTCAAAAATATCAATAATTCAAGATTTTAACAAAAAAATGCTGAAAGGGTTGAATATGGAATCTGCTACAATAAGTTTTTTAGCCAATTATAAACATACTTCTTAATAGAAAACTTAGATTTTTGGAAGAATGAAATGTAGCCTAAGCAAACAATAATAGTATATATAATAATTAAACAAAATAATGAAAATAACAAAAATGCATCAGCTGAATCATAACTATTGGGCTGCATATGATGGGTTTAGAGTAAAATTAGAGCCAGATCAAAATCGGGCTTTTAAAAATTTTAAAATAGGTCCAAAAAAATAACCCAACAACCTTCAGCCGTGTCCCAAACATGTCCCAGCCGTGTCCTTAGTTTTGACTTCTTTTTAGTCAATGACATGCCATGTGGCGTGTCCAACATATGTCCGAGGCGTGTCCCCTCCTCTTCCAGGCGTGTCCGTGCAACATAGATCTCAGCAACCAAACAAACAGCTAATGGCGAAATTCAAAAGAAAACAATTAAGCTAGCAGTAACCAGAAGCACCAGACCCTGACCATATCAATTCGACCAATGCCTCCAAAATACATGAAATACACTTCTTCATATTAAAATTTTTAACTTTGCCCATTGAGAGTTCTTAAAAAAAATCTTTAGCCCTTTGAGAGCAAATGACAGCAATTTTTGTAGTTGTTGTTTTTTTCGTCTAATATTTTGCTAAATTTTGCCCAAAACACAAGAGATACACTTGGGGATGTTAAAATTTCAAGCTTTGCCCATTGAAAGCAAAAGACTGCAACTTCAAAGTTGGTCTCTTTCCTCTATTTTTTAGTTGAATATTAAGAAGGGTTGTTGACAATCAACAACTGCAAGTACTTGACAATCAACAAGTACAATTAAAACAATAAGAGATACGATGCCTAAAGAAAACAAAATTAAAATAAAATTCCAAACAATAGAGAATAATAAATTACCATTCTTTAAACCATTTAACAGCAGGAGCCTTCGATTTGAGAATGGGGCGTCTCTCAAATAAATTGTGGGTAAACTGGCTCTCCATTGACCCCTCTCTCTTTCTTTTTACTTGATCAAAAGAGAGGTATGCGAAGCGATGAAGAATATTTGGAGTTAGCTGCTCGTATTTGTTTCAAATAAGAGTTAGGGTTTGGAATTCAACAGGGAAAGAGAAATTAGGGGCGTAACTGGAAGTGTAGGAAATAGAAGCGAAGAAAGCTTCGAGCTTGTGTTCATGTCGGATTAGTCTGTTATGGTTTGGAATAAGAATCGGGATTCGAACCGAAACTAACCGCCCGGTTCAGTGATTTCCTTTATGCTTTTGTTTTGGGAATAATTTGCAAAGGGTAAGCTTTGTTATAATTTGATACAAAATCTTATAATTATTGTAATTTGTTACTAAAACTTTTAGCAATATTACAGGTATCTAAATTCAAATTTTAATAAAATAAGGTGTGAAGTCAACATGATATTGGTCAATATATCATATTAACCAGTTAATATACCATATCAGTCCGTTAACATGCTATATCAATTTTTTTTATTAGAATTTTAATTTGAGTTTGTAATTTTTATAAAAATTTTAGTGCTAAATTACAATAATTAAAAAATTTGATACAAAAATTATAATAAAGTGATAAAATTTTATAAGGTCTGATTTAATTGGCCAGGCCCAAAATTGTATAATCTTATTAGGCCAAAGAATAAGACGCCCTTTTATCTCCAAAATAATAAGGGAATTTTTCATAAATATCTAAAAAATAAAAA
This sequence comes from Balakata baccata, assembly GCA_949630135.1. Taxonomy (NCBI): domain Eukaryota; kingdom Viridiplantae; phylum Streptophyta; class Magnoliopsida; order Malpighiales; family Euphorbiaceae; genus Balakata; species Balakata baccata. The sequence continues at coordinate 13,682 of CATIWF010070881.1, forward strand.
ATAATTATTTTTTTTATTTTTTATTAATATTTTTTTAATTTTATTGAAAAATACTTTCAACAATTACAACATTAATTAAATCTCAAAATTATCCCAAAATATATTCAGATGATATATTTTTGGCATACCTTCAGTATATTTGAAGATGTCTTAGTTCGATTTTTACCAAAAACTAACAAAAAAATAAAAATAAAAATAATTAAATAATTAAAGAAAAAGAAGAATAATAATAAAGTTCAATCAAATTTCAAAATATAGCAAAATTTTAAATAAACAGTTTGGTATACTTTCCAAAATACATTGGAGATATCTTGGGTATACCATAGGAATTCCTTATAAATACCTCAAAAATATATTGGATATATTTTAGAAATATTTTTGGTATACATTGGCAGTATTCCCTGAGAAGAATTCTCTTTGAATATATTGGGTATATTTTAGAAATACTTTGGTATATTTTTTAGAATTCCATGAGAATATCTTAGATATACTCTGGGAATACTTTGGGTATATTTTTGAAATTTTTTGATAATTCTCTAGAAGAAATTTATTGGGAATACATTGGATATATCTTAAAGATAGTATGGTATACCTTTAGGAATTATATGAGAATATTTCTGGTATACCTTGAGAATACTTTGAATATACTTTGAGGATATTTTCATGATTTTCACAAAAAAAAAATAAAAAAATCAACAACATAAACAAATGACAATTTAATGAGCAAATCACTCTGCAATTAATGACAAATCAATAAAAACTCAACTAAATAATAATTAAAATCTATTTAAATCCATTTCAAAAAAAAATTGAAAGGAAAAAGAAAAAGAAGAAAGGTCATTAAAATTGAAACAGCTTGCATCAATGGCGGTCATTGTACTCGATAGTAATCGATCGCATAATTGATGACGATCTTAAATGGCATCGAAACTGGAAAATCAACTAAATAAATGAGAAAAGAAGTTTTCAGCGGAATTGAAAAGGTTTTTAATAAAAAAAAAAATTAATTTCCATTTTTGAAAAAAATAATAATAAATAGGTAAATTGTGAAATTTCCTCAAAGAATAAAGAGGAAGAGGAAATTGCACTTTAATTTTGTGCCTGAACTTAAGGGTTATGTTTATTAAAATAACAAATTTCACAACTCCATATGTAACATGGGATGATAGAAATATATTTTCCCTTTAATTATCCAATTCCAGTTATGAGTATATAGCAATTTTATATTTTGAAAATAAATTAAATGCTTTACCCTTTAAATAAAAACACACAATTAATTAAAGGAACAATAATTAATCAATTATATATGATTAATATAGATTATCCTATAAAAAAATTCCAATTACATTATAATAAGGCCTTATTTGGTATTGTATTTGGAAAAAATATTTTTTGGAAAAAAAAATTGTATTTTTAATTTTTTTTAATTTTGAAAATTGATTTTGGTTAAATCAGGTAAATAAATATTTTTTTCAAAAAACAGTTTATAAAAAATTAAAAAAATTATTCAATTAAATAAAAAAAAATCAAAATCTACTTTTAAAACCTAAGTAAAAGTGAACATATAACATCAAAATAGAATGACAAGGCAACAAATATAATCCTTAACCCCTCAACCATGCACTTTTTGGGAATCTTATGTTTGGAATCATGCCCTACATTTTCCATATAATTTTATATCCACAAAAGGAATTAAAAAACAAGAAATTTTTTTGACTCGGCCGAGTTCAAGACTCAGTTTTATATAGAGCTGTACAAACTTTACCCTCAAAATTCTAAAAAATGTACATTTATTTATTTAAGTGTAATGTCAGCCAATATCTCCCTTAACAAAATCTTCCCTTTTGAAATATCACTACAATCTTCAAATTTATGCCCACCAGAGAATTTTCTCTTGTGCCATTTTTTAGCTAATTTTCTTTGCCTTCTTGTTATGACCAAATTTCTGAAAAGACTCGGCCAACTCGGTATTGCTTTTACCTTTGGAAACAAGCAACTATCCATTCCCATTATAATATCGCCAATTGATGGCCAATTTTCTTCCTTCGGTGATACACAACGTGCAGCCATGTATAGCAAATGCGTAACTGTGCCCTCCATGAATTCTGGTTGGCGACCCAATTCTTGTGTCACAAATTTTGCTTAGCCTATGCTTTTCAATCAGTGGTATCGCCCATTCTACTATTGAAGCTGGTTCTTTAGTAACATCAATGGCTTTTTTACTGCTTATGATCTCTAACAAAACTACCCCATAACTGTAAACATCATTTTTTGTACTTAGTTTGCCAGGGGTAGTGTAACAAGGGTCCATATGCCCTATTGTTCCTGCGGGTTGACTCGTGTGATGACTCGACGATTCGAGTCGTGACACGGCGAGTCCATAATCCGCCAACTTAGCATTCCATGTCGAGTCAAACAAAACGTTAGCAGACTTGATACCTCTATGGATAACTAAACGTTTGCCTTCATGGAGGAATTGGATTGCCCTAGCGATTCGAAGAGCAATTTCAACTCGTTTAGGCCAAGACGGTGGCGTTTTAGCCACATGCAACATGTCGTAGAGTGATCCATTGGGCATGAACTCCATAGCCAGAAGCTTGCTCTTGCTCTCATCATGATCACCACGCCTACTAGCACTCGTTCCAAGAAAGTTGACGATATACGGACTTTTACGAAATGAGGATAATACAGATATTTCATTCTCTAGTTTCTTGGAGTTGTCAATAGAAACATGATCGTAACCAATAGATGATTTCTTGATAGCAAGAATCTTGTTTTCTTGATGTAAAGTAGCTTTGTAGACTGATCCATGGCTACATTTACCTATCAATCTTGATGGAGAGAAAGCTTCGGTTGCTTTGACAAGTTGTTGATGGTCAAAAAACTCTGCCATATTTTCTTTCTTTTTATTTTCTTCTTGTTGTTGTTTGGCTGTAAAGAAAGTGGGTGGGGCAGTATGGTTCAGAAGGAAAGAAAGAAATGGATATTTCTTAATTTGCGGTGTTAAAAAAAATAATTACAAATTTTTGGATAATTTATAAATTTGTGATAGTTTTAACAATAATTTTAGAATTGTGGCAATTAATCGATATACATACCAATTAAACTGGAGAATAATCACGTGCACCACTTGAAGTGGCGTACCATACCTGCATAGCACGTCTGCATGATCCATGCATATTTATTTGTTATGCCATGCATATTTGTTATTTCATTTGATTTATTTTATTAAATTTTGTTAATTTATTTATTAATTTTTATTAATTTATTTATTAATTTTTGTTAATTATTTTTAAAAAAAAATGAAGATATACACTTTTTATCAACATACACTTTTTATTTATATCTTTTTTTTTTCAAAAATATAATTTACATAAATTATACTCATCTTTTTTTCAAAATTTATTTTTTCCAAAAATATATTACCACCGTTTAGCAATATTCTTTTTCAATGATCCCGCACTTCAAGTTAGCCTCACCAATCCAAAGCATCAAATTTTTAACAATGCATACAAAAGATAAAAATCAAATACATAATTAGAAAAAGCAATAATACACATAGCTTAACAAAATATAGGAATGATTATTTTCCTTTTAAAATTTTTTTAATATTTTTTAAAATTGTTATGTTCTACAAAAATAATTAACTATTATTTTTTCATATTTTCACTTCACGAATAATACCTTATTTCATATAATAGCAGTGAGATTTAAAAAACTTAAAGAAACAAACAAGATTACGAATAAAAAACCTTAATCCAAATTATCACCCAAATAAAAAAAAAATACAAACCTAAAGTTTTTGATGCAAGAAACAAGATGGATGATAAATGAAGGAAATTTTCACCGGAAACTTGATGAAAAAGAAAGAAAGAAAGAAGTTTTGATGCAAGAAAGAAATTTTTTTTCTAAAGAAATTTGAAAAAAACTCATCTATTTATTTTAGATAATTTTTCAGTTCTGAAACTAGAAAAAGGTGAAGAGATTCTATAGAGAGATGTGCGCCAATTGGACTGACGCAAGCAGCGATGGCGCGCCACGTGGCTGGCGTGCGCCAGTTGATTGCCACATGGCCCATGGGCCAGTTTACTAGTGCAGGGTAGCCACGTGGCCGTGTGCCAGTCCAAATGACATACCGATACTGGTGCTCGTCATTCCAACTGGTGCACACCCTTTCTTTCTCTTAAATCCACCACAATTTTATAAATATTTTCAAAACTATCGTAAATATATAAACAATTCGGTATAAATGAAAATAAAAAAACCATAGATAAATATAAAAAAATACTTAAATTTTCGGTAAACTATGAAATTTTCTCACAGTAATTCCTCCGAAAAGTTAGTGGGATTTGAGCCCCATAGACTTGAAGACTAGACAACCTTGTGGGAATTTTTTCAAAAAGTACAAAAAAAAAATGCGCAAATAATTATATTAATAGTGGAAGTTTTTTTTTTCTATTTTAATGAAATGTGTGTAAAAATATTATAATGACATCAAAATTTTGAAAGTCATTCTAAAATATACAAAAATAGTGCACAATCGGAATATCTGAAATATCTTTAGTATACATTGGAAATATCTTAGTTTAATTTTTACTAAAAATAACAAAAGAATTAAGAAGAAAAAAAAATTAAATAATTAATAAGTCGTTTAAGGTGCTTTTTGGTTAGCATTAAACTTGATTCATATAGTTCACTGTGGAGTCTTGAAGGCATACGTTCAGAATACCTTGAATATACTTTAAAAATATTTTGGGAATATCTTGAAAAATTCTTATGAATATCTCGGAAATACCTTAAAAATATCTTTATTCATTTTTCACTAAAAGATAACGAAAAAGAAAAATAATAATAATTGAATAATAAATAAATAGTTTAAGCCTTAAAATGTTGTTTGAGTTGTGTTATTGTTTGTGAAACATTAAATTTGATTCGTATAGTTTATTATTGAGTCTTGGAAGAATATTTTAAAAATGATAATATTTCATAAATACCTCATATATATTTTAGAAATATCTTAGCAATTAAAAAAAAACAATGAAAAATAAGAGATTAAATGAAAAATATCAACAATGCAACAACCTTCTCCTTCTTGCCAGCTGCTTTCCCCTTTTTCTTCTTGGGCAGTTGGGGAGGCAGCATGACGGAGTTCGAGTTAGCCAAACGAGTGGAGCTCTATTCACCTTAGTCGACGGCGCCGTTACAAGTTTCACTGACCCATCTTCTCCTTCAACCTTTCGCTTCCTCGGCACCATGATAGGAATATTGTATGATCCATCCAATTATGAAAGATGCAATTGTTAATCAGCAGGCAAGAACAAATTTTCGGTAAAAATAAAAAGACATAAAACTGTGGCAATTATTAAAAAAAAAAATTGTCGGGTGCTGTTGGGCCACTCTTCCAATTGGGGATGAGAAAAAAAAAATCCATTCAACCCATTAAATGCAGTGTTTGGATCTTTTTACTGGGCAAAAGAAAAGGCTTCACAATTTGGTTTGAGATGCAAAAACACAATCCAATTCGCAATATATTCGACTTTTTTTTTTTCTTCAAATTTGACTAAATCTTGATTTGAGAAGATGTTCATAATAAACGTAAACTGGAAAATTTGAATTATTGCCCTCAATTAACTTAATTAATTTTCTTTGAGTTTGAAATTAAATAAAAATTAGAAATAACAACTCACAATGTGTGACCTTATTAAAAAATTAAAAAAAAAAAAACTATCCAAATCTTCATTATTAGGGAATAAATATCGATTAGGTTGATTTTGCTTAGTTTATTAATTATGAAATAAAAATTTATGCAAATGGAAATTAAATATATGGAGCTGATGAAGTTTCAGAAGATCCCCTAACTAAATATAGTTGTACTAATTATATGCATCTTCACCTGCCAATCACTTAACACCAAAACTTGTAAAGAAAATGATTGCATCATCCCAATAAACTTAGCAACAAACTACAAAATAATATTTATATCAATTAAATTTCATATATATATAATCAAATTGATTGAATAATTACATTAGACAGGAAAATAATAGAGCCAATCATTTATATTTTTTTTAAACTTTGGATATGTTTCTCGACGTCTGCAGAATTATAGGGGTGTATTCAAAAGTAGAAAAACTATAAAAATCAGTAAACTTAATTTTTTTCTCATAAAAATCATTTACTACTATTTTTTTACCAGATTGCTGATGACATGGCACCGGAATGCTAACATGCAATGTAATATTATTATCCACGTAGAAGCTATGTCAACAAATTCAAAAAATCATAGTACCATATTGTTGTCCACGTAAGCAATTTAGTAAGAGAATTGTTAAAAGTGATTTTTATAAAAAAAAAAATGAAATTTAGTGATTTTTATTAGAAAAAAATTAATTTTGCTCAAGTTATAAAAAATATAATGACTTTCGGTAAAATTAACTTGTGTATTCAATTATGATTTTAAAAGATATTTATAAAAAAATTTTAAGTCAATGACTTTTGTAGAATTTATAGATTTTTAATAATTTTATAGAGTTTATAGATTTATTAATGATTTTCAAATATTTTATAAAAAAAGTCTATTGAAATTTTATGAAAAAGTAAAAGATTTTTGTAAAAATTTTGTATTCATAGAATTACATGAAAAGTTTTTTAAAAAATTAATATTTATAAAAGTCAGTAATTTTTTTTAATATCTTACTTTTATAGAGTTTTATAAATTTTAATTAAATATCATCTTATTTTAATAAACTCTTTTTAAATTTTAGAAATTCTAATTGAATAACACCTTACTTTTATAAACTTTTTTAAGTTTTTAGAAATCCTAATTGAATAGTTTATGACTTTTATAGTATCTTTATAAATTTTAATTGAATACTATTTAACTTTTTAAATCAATTGAAATCTTTTAAGATTTTAATTGAATATATTCCCTTAGTTTCAATGTACAACTTTAATTGATTGATTGATAATATGACTATATTTGAATTAAAAATTTTTAAATGAAAGATTTTGATCAATTCATGGATTTAGGCTAAATTTATCGTTTGACTGCTTAAAAAAAAATCAAAATCCATAGATTTTGTAAAATCTCTTATCCATCAAAATTTTTTATTTTTTATGTATTTCATTTCCCATCTCCTAGATGGAAAAGTATAAAATCTACCATTTTTTATCAATGAGATATTTTTGCCATATTTTTTATTTCAAAATTGTTTTTAATAAATTTATAATATTCCAACACTATTATTAATTATAAAAAAAAAGCAAAAATCAATTTTTCTAACTAATTGCTTTATTATTATTATTATTATTATTTTGTATAATATATTAAATTATTAATAAAAATATTTTATTAAGAGAGAGTACTATTAACTTTAGTTTTTATTATTTTCAAATTCTTAAAATAATTAATTTTAGTTTTTAAAATTTTTAAATATATGCTTAATAATAATAAATTTTCAATATTTAATAAATTTTAAAATTGGAAATTTATTGTTAAATTCTTGGATTGTAATCATAAAACCAAATATTATAAAGGAAATTACATCATTAATCTATGAATTTTATACTCAAACAAAATAATGAAATTATTAAAATTCATAGATTTCACAATAATTCATGGATTGTATAAAATTCATGAATTTAAAAATTTCTCAATTCAAACAGTGTCTATATGTAATTGAAAAAAGATCATCTATTAAAATAAAAAAGGAAATCCATGCAATTTTAAAAAATAAAAAGAGAAGGCTCAGCCCAATGTTTTAAATAACAGATTTATTTATTGTATCTCTATCGGAATCGATACAGTGGTATCGATTTGAATTGAACTGTATTATATTTTAATACCATAAATTTTAAAAAATAATTATACTATATTTTATATATATAACATTTCATAACAGACGAAACTTAAAATATTGAAAAATGTTTAAAAACATGGCTCGGCCCACTTGGGTTAAATTATTGGATCACGAGATCAACGAGTTATACATCAAATCAACGTAGATTTCTGGATAACGAGACATGTCTTATGGGTCCCACCCTTCCACCATCATACAGTTTTACCTCCGTTTCTTCCACGCTCTACTGGCGCGTGACATTACGGAAACTTTATTTTCACTTCCTCATTTTTACAGTTACGCTCTCTCTTTCTCTCTCTCTGTTTTTTTTTTTTCAATTCAAATACTGCCTTAAAAAAACGTTTCACACAGAATGAAATATGATGGTGAAGTTTCGTATTAATAGTGAAATTAAATTTATAAAAAAATATTATTTATGACTTCTCAACCCTCAATTATATATTAAATTATTTACTTTACAGAAAATATAGTTATTTATCCATTCAATATGATAAAATTAAAATCTAAAGACATAGTAATTAAAAAAATATTATTCATCCTAACACATTTTATTTCAATTTATATAAAATATTTTTATTTTTAATACAAATAAAATAAATGGTTACATAACGTATAAACATTTTATACAAATTAAATAAATTAATAAAAATATTTAAAACATTTTCAATATGCGATTTGTTAAAAAAAAAATCAGGAGAAAACAAGAAAGGGGCAGTAGAGTGCACGTGAGGTGCATGTGGGGTGAAATTGCTGAAAAAAGCAGCATAATTTGTACCCCTGCACACTCTCTGTGTCTCTCCCTCTTTTGACTAAGTGATTCTTTCCATCTTTTGCTCCGAAGCTGCTCCGGTCATAAAAGTATATTTAAAATTTTTTTATTTAATTAATTAATTTTTTATTTTTTTATAAATTAATCTGATTTTGAAAAAAAATAATTATTTATCTGATTTTATTAAAAATAATTTTTAAAATTAAAAAAAAAGTTTTTTTCTAAAAGCAATTACAAACGTTGCAAAATTAGATACTCTCTCTATCTCCATACAAGTCCGGTGGATTTTGTGTCATTTTATCCCTTTGTCTCTCTCAATTTCCCACCAAAACGACACCCTTAAAAAACAATTCCAAGTAGTTGATATAGAAAAAAATTATTAATTTAATAGTACAATAATATATATTTAATCGATTTATTTACATAATTAATATGAATAACTCTATATATATGTTATTGTCTGATTTAATTAATTTATGGATGGCGTATTAGATTAAATCTACTTCAAAATTTATCTAATATAAAAAATATTAAAATTTATTTTATTTTACTCTCCAATAATCATTTCATATTAATTTTTAATAATTTTTTTATCTCTTTATTAATAAATATCTATAATTTTTAATAATATAATTACTATGTTTTCTTTCTTTCTTTTTTTTTTGTTTTTTTTAAGAGAAAAAAAAAAAAAGAAGAAAGAAAAGTCATTTAAGTGAAGGGCTAAGGGTATAAAACTAAAGGCCGAAAGGGAAAGTAAATTGGAACAGAAAGAAATGAGAGAATGAGCACTTCAAAATCATTGATGGGCCCATAGTCAATTTAAGTTTGGCAGTAGTACGCAGCAGAGACCACTAATTACAATGTCTCTCTATAAACCAAATCATCCATGTGGAAAACTGAAACATTTTCTGACACTTTCATTTTTCAATATGAAAAAAAAAATATATGTACTAATTAATTAAGCCCTTAAGATTTGTGTTCTATAGCACTTTTGTTTTCAAAGTACATAACTGAATTTTTAATATCATTAAAAAAATTGCATGAAACTCTTATTACTTTATCAAAAATATCGAATTCAAATTCTAAAAATATAGCTACATTAAAAATTTTATCAAGTAAGATTCTAAATTAATTAGTAAAACTAATTTCAATGTTAAGTTAAAAACCAAAAAAAAAATCAAGATTCTATTTTCAGACATATTAACACATATTCATGAGTAGACATTACATAAATAAAAATAAGTACTAGATCAGCATCCATTTCAATTTTCAGAATGTTGAGTTACTTTCAATATTATCACGGTATGACAAAAAAAAAAAAGGTAATATTTATTTAATGTTGACGAGTAAAATCAACTGCAGATGTTCAAAATATTGTGATAAATCTTTTGGATTTCTTGTAATTTAACGGAAAAATTAAAAAAGAAAATTAATATTCAGAAATTAAATTCCTCTAAATATTGGTACGTATGATGAAAGAACATTAATTTTTGCTGTGGACCCGTGTCATTGAATAGCAGACAAAACAGTGGTATTAAATTAATGTGGTAACACCGAAATTACATATATACCCATGAGAGAAAGACTGAGGACATGGGTTTAAATTTTAATTATTTTAAAATAGTGAGAGAATTAACATAAAAAGTATATATGAGTTGTGGTTCGACTTAATTAAAAATTTCGAATTCAAATTCTAAATATGAAGTTATTTTAATATTTTTATAAAAATATTTTACTATTTTTAAAAATTTTATCATATACAAATAAAATTAATTTTTAATTTATTGATATACAGGGTGAGAATATTTAAACTTAAAAAAAAAAAGTGAAGGAGATTATTATTATTACGTGGCTAAGTCATTAATTATTTGATTGGACATTGTTAATAAAAGTACTAGATAGGATAAAGATATGGGTTGGTTTTGTGTGATTAATTTTATATGACATGATTATCTGTTTAGATTAAATTAATATTTTTCTAAGTAAGTGGGTCCAGTTGGAATTGGCTGGCTGATAATGTTGTGCTTGTGCAAATTATAGAATTATTTTTTAAAAAATTAATTAAATTACAAGTAAAGCCAAAATGATTAGGGCGCCTCTAAAGTTTTTGAATTGGGCCACCCACTAATGATGGAGTGGACAAAAAAGTACTTTTACTGAGCCATTGTTCAAAAAAGTTAATATCCACAAAGCACCATTATGTCAGTGTAACTTTACTACTTTAATAAGAAAAATAAATTTTTATATTCAGATTATAAAATATTTATTTAATAGTAATCAACGGTTTAAATCTTATATATATATTCTGATATGCGGCCGTACGTCTTTTATCTCAATTTTTCTTTTAATATATGAATAATAATGCAATTTTGATGATACTAATGATTAGATCTTTGCGAATTTCTTATTTATTTTTAGAGGTAAGCATTGAGTCAATCTGATTTAAAACTATATTGAATTAATATAAATTAAATTGGACTAATATTACATATGGAAAACTTGAATATTCAAAACGAATAATATTTATAATTGAATCAAAACCGAACTAAATATTTTAGTTGAATAAGTTTAATTGGGTTTATAAATTAATTAAAATAAAATATAATTATTACTATATTTTTATCAATTATAATAAATACCATAGTTTTATTAATTATTATAAATTAAACTTAATTGTTATAATTTTACAATATATAAACTATAATCAATTAACATAACTGTTAATTTTATAAATTAATATAAATAAAAATAAAATATAATAAATATGATAAGTTGACATAATTCATTACATTAATTAATATAATTTTACAAATTACAATAAAAATATTCTTATCTCTTTTACTTTAATCATGCATGCCCAATACAAATATTCATAATTTCATATCTCTTTAATCATAATCAAATGGATGGGACATGATTTTATTATCATTTCAATAATGATATTGCATGATATTAAGTAATTTTTTTCTTACTATGGAAAAAAATAATTTACTTAACGCCAGTTACAACCATTAAGTGTTTAAATTTTAATCTCAACCAACCATTAATTAATGGCTAACAATTGATATTAAAAGTTGAAGATTTAATGGTTTTAAATGCTAGGTGCACTATAAAAGCTCTATCTACTTAATTGTTTTGAAATTAAGGTAGCATCTATATTTATATTTGGTAATGCTCTATATTAGTTAGATTAATTTTTTGATGTCAGAATAAATTTAAAAATTAACTTAAATATTTATCTAATATGTCTGCATAGTAAATAAGCTTGTAGACAATTTTGGTATTTCAGGTGAAGAAGCTTGAGCATAATAGAAAAAAGGTGTCCAGATTGAATTTAGAACAAACAATCTTCTAGGTATGTAATAAAGAAGAAAAATGTT
>CATIWF010070908.1:0-76586 GCA_949630135.1 Balakata baccata
ATACAATTTATAAATTAGAGTTTGATAAATTACTAATGAAAATTAAGTAAATAAATTAAATTAAATTAATAAATTATAAGTTAAAGCATTTAGAATTTAATCATATATTAAGTAAAATTTAGAAAATAATAATTTATAAAAAATTTTATGGATAAAAAACGTAGAAAAAATTTATAAAAGTTAAATTTTTTTTTATCGCATAAAAGTTTATTATTATTATTATTATTATTATTATTATTATTATTATTTGACTCATATATTTTTTTAAAGTTTACCCACATTATTATTATTATTATTATTATTATTATTATTATTATTTGTCTCATACATTGTTTTTGTTATAAAAGTTAACCCGCATTATTATTATTATTATTATTATTATTATTATTATTATTATTATATGTTAGCCATTAATTGTTAATTAAATTTTGGTTAATTATTTTTTAAAAAATAAAAATGCTATTTTTTAAAAAATTACAAAAAAATAATTCATGGTGGTCTGAAGTGGGAACGCGTGGCTGTGTGCGCCACTTCAACTGGCGCACGTCTCCTCAAATTATCTGTGTGTGCCACTTAGACTGGCCCACGTCACCATAAATTTGTAAATATTTTTAAAATCACCATAAATTTGTAAATATAATTTTTAATTACCCTAATTTAAGAAATATCCCTAGACACCTTGTATGCCTGTTGACACGAGATTGTAGAAGAAGAAAAATAAAGATATTGAGAGAGATAAGAAAACTGTTCAAGTGTCCAGTGGAACTAACCAGCCTGCCAAGAGTGGGATTTCAGCAAGAGAAGATTAGCAGACTTATAACCGTGCACTACTGTCTCCCGAACTACCAACCTTAAGCAATATAGACTATCAATCCGTTGATCAACATACTAGCATATGTTATATTTCTTGATTGGATCAAGCAATAGATCTCATAATCTATAAGCATAAGATGTTTAGAGTTAACATGTGGATGCTTGCTAAGAGTATCCAAGTACATTAGATGACCTTCTATGAGACAATCATATGGATATTCTATTCAAATGTTAATAATAGTATCATCATAGTAATGGTGCAAGTATCCTTAGACTTGAGGTACTCAAAAATATCTTGAATACTGATTCTGTACTTTGACTATATTCCTTGTTATCTCATAGAGATTGCTCATAAGGTGGTGATTGGGTATAACTTGATGTATTTCGAAGGTAATTCGGTAGCCAACAAAGGATTCACCACTCCGAATAGAGGGAGTGTATACTTATGGCCACTTGTCGAGAAATTACTCGGAATCTCTGGCCATAGTGGAAGTGGCATGAAAATGGACTTTAGTGACATATCTAATAGAGTAATTAGTTTCAAGGACAAGATCCAACATCACTTGGGCTCAGTGTGATATAATCAATCTAGCGGAAGTTGACACATTGTCCATACTCTAAACCGAGTACAGTATAGAATAGTGAAAGGATAAATTGTACAAAAATTATCTATGGAAAAGTTCGTAGTCAAATCACTGACTTTCTAGTCAATTGGGGTCATGATGTATTGCTAGATACCACTCATGACTTACTTAAATTAATTGATAATTTAAGTGGTTAATATAACGGGAAACCTGATGGGTCACATGCTTTGAAGATGTGAAAAATGAGTAAAATGGCTTTGGATGGAATCTAAAAATATGAAAAAATTATTTCAAATTTGATCGCAATAAGATTGAGGGAAAAAATCGCTCGGAAAGGTTGACGAGCCTGCGCAGCAGCACTCAAGTGCTTTTAAATTGGCCTTGATGGCTATTATTTCCAAACAACTCTTCATTTTCTCCTCTCTTCAATTTTAATATATGAATATGATTTTCTTTTGGATCTAAAAAACCCCAAAAGACTTCATAGACAAAAAAAATTTTGAGAGAAGAAAAATTTTGGGAAACGAAAAAAAAATTAAAGAGTTTAATTTTTCCTCTGAAAAGAACATACTCATTGCTAGCACTTTAAGGTGTATTCAAGCCATGTTCCTAGTAGTTTTGTCCTCTCATCTTTGCATGGATATTGTTAGAGATATTCTGAGATTAAATTGTTGTGATTTGCTACAACCCAATAAGGTGAGAAGTTGAAGAAAAATTAAGAAATTATAAAAGTATAATTTCTGAATTTTGCTTTGTTAAATTAGTTTTAATTAACACAAGCCGATTCTTTTGTTTCGGATTTTGAAAAATTTTATTTCCGCTGCGTAATATGTATGTGATATACATTCAAAGTCCTTAAAAAATAAGGCACCTCACAATCAGTAGTTTTCACGAGCACAATCACCACTTAGTTTACAGGCAAGTAACCCTTGAATGACACCTTCACAGCTATGAATGGGTATTCACGCTCGTGAAGCTGGATAGCAATATGATATGCATATTTTAACATGATGCAAGATGAGGGATATGTATAAATATCTCTAATAATTCACAACATGATGGAATGGCATGAATGTATTAACCATCATATGAGATTGATGTATGAAGATTTCTTATAAGCTTTAAGGAGTGGTGATACAAGATGAAATAGATGATACATGAGATGTAAAAGGGATATGAACATATAATGCCTATTACTCTACTTTAGGACTAGAGATAGGATAGATGACATGCCACCAAGGAGGTTACAGTACCGTAAATTAATATGATGTAGATGTTCTACTAAAGACAATGCGACTTAAGCTCCAAGAGCACCCTTGGTCTTTAGTTGCATGTAATACTTTATTTACTCTATCAATGTGGTTTAAACTCTAGCAACACTCTTGACTTGAGAAGCTCGCTTGAGCATACATGTTAATGCTCATGTTTCACAACCCTTATATGAATATTTCGGATTTAAAGTATTAGGTGATAATATAATGTAATGCTCATGAAATAAGGCTTAGAAGTTTACATGGATTTTGAATGGTAATTCAGTAATTTAAGAGAAAATAATTGAAAAGGTATTTAAAATAAATTAAAGAGAATTTAAATTTGGTTCAAAATGAAATAAGTAGGAAGTTTAAAGTTTAAAAGAAAAAGAGGAAAAATTAATTAAAAAGGAACAACTAAATGTAAAGTCTGCTAGTTAGGGCTTGGAATTTAATGCAAAATAATTTGGAATATGTAATATAGAGGTTTTAATGAAGGATATATGTTATATGTGAGGTATATATAAGGTATATGATAATTAGAGGTCAAAACTACATAAGAGGTTGAGTTTTGGAGTTCAAAAGGCGCTAAAATACGACCATGAAAGGATTCACGGCCGTGAATGATTTGGGTATTTAATACGCAACTGTTTTCCAGCTCCATTTTTATGTGATTTCTTTAACCCCTGGTAGTAGCCCCAAATACACCATAACCCATTCTCCATCAATTCCCCTTAGTTCCTAAGCCTAAAAGCACTAAATCCACGCAAGGTTTTAACAAGTTTTTCCAGATTATTGGTTAGGACAGCTTTCCGAAATCATCCATTCTCCCACTTCGATTCCACCCCATTCTAGCAGGTAATCATGACTTCTAACTTTCTAAGGGTTCTTAGTAGTTAAAAGTTGGGTTCACAGATTCGCAATAAAGAGTTTATGGATCTAAGTTTATTAAACGCTCTCAATCTGCCATTTATGATTTGTATATGTCTTTATCATGTTTAGGAGACACCAGGGGTGAGGGTGATATCCCCCAAGCTAAGTGAGGTACCTAGGACATGTATTTTTGAGGCTCCAATACAGGTCTATACATAAATGCATTTTAATTCGATTTTTGGCATGCTACTTGATTGTGGTAGGCTTGTAAATAATATGTAATTGCTGGAAATTTGGTTTGGCTTGCTTCTTGCTATTTATTTAGGTTAGATTAATGGTATAATTTTTGCAATTATTATTGGCATGCCTATGGAATGGATTATTATGATTATGAAGAACATATTGGCTTATGATATTAAATTATAACATAATGCTAAATAATTTTGTTATAGCATACTATTAGAATTAACCTCAAGGTTGAAGTTGATTAATTGGCATGAGGTTAGAAATGACATGATTATAAAATTATGCTATGATGGCTATATGTGGTTCAAGCTTGATAATGACATGGCATTAATTATGGAAATTGGCTTATTGATGGCATCATGAGTATTTGGCTATGGTTTATGAACAAGGTGAGTTCTTCTCTTGCGATGATCACTTATTAAGGAAATATTGTGAGTTATACCCAAATTTTGCCATGTTTTGATTTTGTAGGATGACTAGCATGTATTATGACAATAAGCTTACGAGTATTGATAGGTGTGGCTAACACTAGTTAGCTTTAGAGCTTTGCATGTGTTATGACTTGTACATAATTGAATACTTGAATGTCTTATAATATGATAGTTTCGACATTCTTGACATTTTGCCATGAGCAATGATACTCATATGCTTGTACAAATAGTTGTACACGGATTACATGAAAATGAAACATTATGGCATATGACACATGAATACGGTACAAGTTAAAGTTATGGAAGGACTAAACTTAGGATAGATGGCATGTCATTTAGGATCTTTTACGGTACTGCAGAACTTATTACATGATTCTCATTTATTGGGCAACGTAGCTTAAGCTCTGGGAGCACCTTTGACTATAAGCTCGAACAAGCATAGTTATAAACAGACAAAGATAGGTGAATAAGATGGCTTAAGCTCTAGGAGCACTCATATTCACAATCCATTATTCGAATAGTTTAGGTATGGAGTAAATGGGCTACTAGCTAAATAGATGGTTTAATGGAATAGCAAGGAATACATGTTACATATGCAATAACTTGTTTTGTGATGGTGATATTGTTAATATTAATTATGTACAAAGGGAAAATGGGTATGCTATACAGACTTATGAAACCTTACATGACAAATAGCCATATGTTACATGTATTATTATATGTGGAATGTTTTCTAGGTTACAAGTTTTCCAAGTATGATTTATGGTTGATTATAATTATGACTGACATGTATACATTGACTGTCACTTTATGGAAATATATATATACAACATGAGAATATGAAACTAAATATACCATGTGTGCTTATGTGATTGTATGATAGAATTATTATATATATATATATACCACTAAGCTTGCAAAAGCTTAGCATCTGGGTTTTTCTGTACGCAGATCTTAGAGTCGTAGAGAAAGTTGACTATAGCGAAGCCTGAGTCTGTCAGAGCCAGATTAGATTAAAGTCGATTGCTCATGCATCTTCTGTTTTTTTTTTCCATTTTCCATTCATTCATGGGTATTTTGAGATGATTAATATGATTGTTAGTTATTCTTTATTATTTGTTGGATTTTACAAACGAATGTAATAATTTGGGCGTATTTAGCCTTGGGTTTGGATTACAGTTTTTAATTTAATAAGGATTAATGCATTATTCAAACATATGGATTGAATGTTGAAACGTGAGATTGAATTTGTAAGGATTAGTATGTATTCACAAGATGTATAGAATGAACAGGTGTATATTGAGTGGCATTCTCTTGTATAGTAGAGTTTAGTCTACTATATAGGAGAGTGATACTTATAAAATAGAATGAGATCAAATGTACGATACATGAATTATTTTGTTATGTTAATGGCTATGAAATCGGTATGCACGATTATCTCATGATATAATTTCAAGTGTAAGAATAGGTTTATTAATATGTTGAGCTAATAGATATTGCCATGTGTATATATGGTTAAGTATGACGTGATTATGATGGTATGGATGTGATTATTGTTATGACATAATATGCACGTATGTATGCACATATTTTTATGTTTATATGTACCATAGGAGCTTGGTGTATGGGTGTCTCCTATAAGTAGGTTTTGGAGCCTAGTAGATGGAGAAAGGTTGACAAGAAAAGAAGTGCCCATACAAAGATCGAGAGATGACATTCTTTTTTTTTCATGTCATATGGGAGATAGGTATAGTTGTGATTCAAACAGTTTGTACATGTCTTTAATTTTAAGAACATTTATTTTGATTTTGGTTATATGTATTTTTGTATATATTAGGCTACTGTAAGCCCTAAAATGGTTTTGTTATACGGTATTGATCATTTGGATCAATTCATGATACATGCTTATAAGTATGTGATGAAGATGATTAACAGGTTTAAATAGAAAAAAAAAAGTGATAAAGCATTGATAAGGTTTATCATAAGAAGAAAAAAATTAAATACAACCGGATTTTCAGTAACATAATATATGATGTTACTGATATAGTTGGGATTATTCCTAATTATATGAAAGGGTGTTATAAATGCTAAATATGATAACCAAGTGAGACTATGACAAGGCCTATGTTAGAGAAGATATGCAAAGTAGGTAGGTTGCAAACCTTTGTGGAAATTTCCAGGATTTCAGTAACATGATATGTGATATTACTGATATAGTTTGGATTATTCCTAATTATACGAGAGGATGTTATAGATGCTAAACATGATAACCAAGTAGAGACTGTGACAAAGCCTATGTTAAAGGAAAACTGCAAAGTAGGTAGGTGGTTGCAAACCTCTGTGGAAATTTCCATGATTCAGATCTAGCAAGACCTTAGTAGGAGTTAGGATCAGATTACTCATAATGTAGAGAGACTAGTACAAACTATGATGACATTAACGACCAGAGTTAGAGTAGAAAGACCGCCCTTTAGCAATCAGTTTTTGGTCAATTTCATCTCTTGGACTAGTAAGAGCCAAATGAAGGTAACCAACCTCTTCCATATTATACTCGCAACCACTAGCTCCATAAAGACCACCATTTCCTGCACCTAGGACATGACTCCACATCATCAACTACCATATCACTATCCATTGTATCCATCACCTCACCAATAGCATTATCTATCTCATCCACGGCCAAGTTTGCCACCATATCCTCTAGGGTCGTAGCCATGGCTCAACACCGAATATACCTACAACCAGTTGGTTAGCAAACTTAGCCATAACAAGGGTATAACTAAAGATATTATCAACTATACGAACTAGTTGGCATGCTTTACTAGCATATCAGAGTCGGATATAGGTGTGGGATCACAAGTGGAACCACTTCGTTAAAGTGTTAGAGGGAATGGGAGTTGAAGTTATAGTATGAACATGACTATGTACATAAATCCCTATCATGAATGGATCAAACACATATATCCCTTTTTAAGGAACTATAAAATTTTTGAATTCATATTGTTCTCAAGAGAATCGAATATATGGTGAGCTAGGTTTGTGGTGTAATGTGCTGACGCAACCATAAATATTGCTAGAGATTAAGACTCTTGGAATTCATTAGCCAAGATTGCCTTTTCTTGGCATACAAAACTTACCATCCAAACTTAATCTCCATATAAGCATAAATGAAAGAAAAGTTTCATTCCTTTAAAGGCAAATATCACATTAAATCATGAACTTTGAGCGATATCACATTATATCCTGAACTTTGAGCGATTTCACAATTATATCCAATTCTACAAAAAAATTTATTTAAATTATATGAATTTTTACTTTAATAGCAAATCTTGTATCGGTATTACGAGAATGCGCTCCTAACTTAGTTGGCGCTTATGTGGAATATCCAATCAATCTACACCAAATGACATGTCAAAATTAGGTGGCAATGATGTGGCACATAATAAGGGAAAATTATAAGAAAAAAATTATGAACTTTGCAAGATATTACAACCATATCCAATTTTTTTAAAAAAATTCTATTTTAATTATATGAACTTTCAATTTTGAAATAAATATAGTTTTCAATAGCACAAAATCAATTTCAGAACATAACTGGAGCTTACATGAATTGATCGAATAAAGTAGCTAGCATTGACGTGGATTAAATATATTGACTAGATCAAATATATGCAATTATAATTGGATAATTATACTAGAGTGTCAGGTATTTAATCCAATTATTTTCAGTCAACATATTTAATACACATTAATACTTGTTATTTCATTCGATCAATATACGTACGCACTGGTTAGGATCAAAGACTAGTTTCGTACTACCGAAACTAGATTTGTTTCAAAAATAAGAATTTAAATAATAAAAATATAATTTTAAAAAAAAATTGATATAATTGTGATATCTTTTAAAGTTTATAATTTTTTTTTCATGTCATCTGTTATAGATTGATTGGACATTCTATGTAAGCGCCAACTTGGTTCGTAGTATTATTTTGTAATATCAAGGCTATATTTGTTATTAAAATAAAAATACATATAATTTCAATAAGATTTTTGTAGAATTAGATATAATTGTAACATTGCACAAAGTTCGGATGTAACGTGATATTTGTCTTTCTTTTAGTTTATGAATTTTCTTTAATTTTAGTAACTTCAATTTAATATGTAATCTTATAAATTTCAAAATAATTTATTATCTAATTATAATAATTTTAATCAATTTAATGAGTAATATTGAAATATACAGTAAATTTGTATTATTTGAATAAATAATAAAATATGATTGATAATAAAAAATGTTTTTTATTTGATTTTTTGTAAAAATATTTACTTAGTTATGAAAAAATCAATTCAAGTAGATTTTTAAAAAACAATAAATTACATCTCAACTATTAAGTAGATTTCTCTTGTGGCCCCAAACTTACATTATTAGCATAATTTGACACTCTAATTTAATTTTGAACAGGAAAGGACTTGAACCATTGAACGTACTTCTTTTATGATATCACAGTCCAATTTAAAAGTTTCTAGTTAAAACTAAGTGTCACTTCTATTAGATTGAAAGTTCCGACAGATAAGTGCAATCTCAGTTTCATTTCCTTCAACATCTAATTTAATTGATCTCTCTCTCTCTCTCTCTCTCTATATATATATATATAAACCAGTAGAAAGGTAAATTATTTTTAGGATTGCATTGAAAAATATCTAAAGTGTTTATTTCTATAGGATCAATAATTTAAAGTTGTCTGTAAAACTATCTGCTAATCAAAAGCTGATTTAATATATATTCTCACTTATGTTAAATTAAAGAAAATTTCAAATTCGACGCTACTATTTAGCAATATTAGTAAGAGTTTAACAATTTTATAGTAAATGGAAAAAATTCGTGTTTTTTATGAGTTTGTGGTATAATGAGAATAATTTGAAGTTGATTTAGGAGATAATTGTGCTTTGTATGTGATTTTAATAAAAATCTCTTGAAACTTTTTCATAGAACAGGAATTAGGTTAAAAAGCTTTTATATGGTTTCATACTAGTTATTTCAATTAGACAAAAAGTTTAACAATTAAGAAATAAATTTTTAGAATTTTGATGTTAAAGAACTAAAGTAATTTGACCTTAAAATATTGGAGAGACTATTTAATGCTTCTTTCTGTTGTGAATATTATATTGTATGGATATCCATAACTCTCATATTTTTATTTTTTATTGTATTTCATAACCATTATCCTTTCATTTTCTAGCTTAATTGTATAGTGGTATTGTGGTTTTAATTTTACAATTGAATCATTTAACTCCCTACACTAGTATGTTTATAAATATACAAGTGAAAATATTCTCTCAATCTATGCTCTATTTTTCTTTTGTCTATTTACTTTACTCTTCATTTTGAGTTTTTTATATATATTTTTATAACACGTTATCAATATGAAGTGTCTCCTCAAAATAATAAGATTGATTTATTCATGATTTTTATCCACTACAATTGATAATGGTGAATAAATTTGATAAATCATTGCATGTAAAAATGGTTTCGTATCTTCAAATTCTATTTTGTCTTATGTCTACTATCACAAGAAAGTTTTATATGTAATAATCTTCTCTATTTATATTTGTGTATTATATTTTATGCTACATTTATATCATATTTATGTTGTTAATATATTATTTATGTGTATAATGTTTGATTTTTTTTATGTGCTTATAATATGTTTTCTCATTTAAATTTTTTATCAACCTTAATGATAGTATTATTAATTTTATTAATGCATTTGCTAATGTGCCTTAAATATGTCTAATTAGACCAAATAAATTGTAATGAGAAGACCTTTGGTATTTATAATTAATTGAAATTAAAATATTGAATGAGAATTATTAAGTGATTTATTAATTGAAATTATATTATATGCATATATTGTAGTGTATACATATTATGTGTGTTATCACATGCAATTAGTATGTTGTTGATAATCATATTAATATATGTTCTTAATATTCTAATTTTTTTTTATGACTTAACATAAATTTCTATAAAAATTTGATACTTCGAAATTTAAATATGATTATATCAATAATTTTTATTGTTAAGAATTTGAGATATGAAAATAAAATTTCTTATCATCTTACATGGTTTATAAATTTGAGCTAGATATTATAATTACTTGAATATATATTTAGTTATTTTAATAAGAAATTATTTAATTAATATTTGATTTTTTTAAACTTACAAACATATTATTACTTATAAGTACTTATTAAATATGTCTATTTATAAATAAATATGGATATTATTTAATATTATAAATTATTCTTTTTAGTGATAATATGTTATAATAAATTTTACATATTTGAATTTTTTTATAAATAAAAAATTTTACATATTTGATATAAATATGAGCATAGCATACTAATCAATAATATGACTAGAATTACATATTGTTATTTCTAATTTGATTAATATATTTCTTTTATCATATTATTAATGATAAATCTTGTAAATTAAAGTTTATGGCTCTTGAAATTAGTAAAAAAAAAAAGTTGTCTTGAATATTGGATGCTAAAATTTAGCTAGATACGAATGGTTTTAGTAATACTAACAAAGAAGAAATTTAAAAATCTAATCAAGATAAGGCTAAGATATAGATTTTCCTTCATTATCATCGGAACGAGAAAATTGCAAAAACGTGAAATCAAAATATTTATTAATTTCATATGCTATATGTTAAATTTTATTTTTTATTTTTTTATTGATTTAGATAATTTTGTTAATTGTTTTTTAAAATTTGTGATACTAATAGATAATATAGTCCAATTTAATCCGATTCGGTTCAATTCAATTACACTGATTTTTGATATGGATAGGTTACGCAACCCTAATTGAAAGTAAGAATAGCGACGGCCCTCAGCTTTGGCCACACAAAAAAGGTGCACTTTTTTTTTTCTGTTTAGCAGAGAGGACGAACACTGCAGCACATGGCTTAGATGGTCAACACGTTTGGTCGTTTCAATGGTTCAGATATCATTTTTGGGACCCACTTCAGATTCCCAAAGTTAACAAAGAAATGCAACCTTTCTTGATAACGACACGTCGGTCGCAGGATATCAGAGGCTTAACAGTTAAGACACTTCAGAAATTGAGTTGTAGTTTCTAAGGGACTAAGAGTTAAGGCACTTTCGGAAATTTACTCTATAAAAAATTCATATTTAGATTTTTTTTTTACAACTAATAGGGTCTAGTTTGTCACTTGATGTTGCAGCGTACTATACGATAATAACTCATAGTTCTGCTGTAACAGAAAATTTTATTTGCATACGTGGGATTTGATTTTAAATTAAAATCTTTAACTATGAATTTGCAACGAAATGAAGTCATCTACCCAGAAAAAAAAAAAAAAAAGAAATGAAGTCACCCCCTTCATAAGCCATATTTTAAATTTAAATAAGAAAATTTGAATAATCTATAGATTTTAGAAAATCTTTTAACCACTAAAATCTATTATTTTTTAAGAATTTATTTTTCTATTTAGGAGATAAAAAATTCCAAAATTTTTATAATAGAAATTGTTGTCAAATTTTTATATTCAAAATTGTCCCTAATAAATTAATAGTATTCCAAAATTATTATTTTATTTTCACTTATATAGAATTTTAAGCAAAAAATTTGTAAGATATTCCAAATTTGAGAATAATAATAATTTCATTAGTTGCACATTTTAGAAAATTTACTCTAATTACATTATTTCACAATTCAATATAAATATGATAAAAATTAAAAAATATCTAATTAATAATAAATTACTAATATTTAGTAAAAGACAAAGTTGAAAATTAATTATTAAATTATAAATTATAGTTATTGAATCAAATTCCAAGATAAAAAAAATTACATTATCAATTCATAAATTTTATATATTTAAACCAAACAGTGGAATTATCTTAATCTATAAATTTTAAAATTCATCAATTTAACAAGGCCTTAGTGTAATTAGAAACATATAATAATTTTTTTAATACATGAAGTCCGATTAAATATAAGAATTCGAAATCTAACACTTCTAATTACTATTGTATCATATCAGTTCTATTAAATTAAAATTATTCGAATGATGACTAGTTATTACTTAATAACAAAGTAGTTAAATCGAGATTGTCAAAATATCATTGGCTGTGATTCGAAAAATAATTCATTATTAGTCTAAGTTTTACTTTATAACATAAGCATCAGTTGCGAGCTACAAAAAGTAAGTCAATCATTAATCATAATAACAGCTCTCTCTCTCTCTCTCTATATATATATAATAGGAGAGGCTGACAGGGTTCAGAACCTCCACCGTCGGAAAGAAAAATTTAAGATAGTGCTGCTAACACTTTTAATTATATACTAAAGAATTATACCTTTAATTTAATAAAATATTATTTTTTATTATAAAAACTAATAATTTACCTTTTTTACATTATATGTATATAATAAAAAATATATAAAAAAATGTTCTAGCATTTTCAAAATTTATACAGTTAGAGTTTGTACATAAAGAATTTGAGTATAAAATATTGGGAAAAAGACATAGAGAACCCTACAAAATAGAGAAATTGCACATACATAACAAGCATCAACTTAACTACATATATGGTATTTCAAGAATTTTAAAATAAAAAATAACTTCCTAACTCAATACTGAGATCAAATAGTTTCCATAATAAGTCGCAAAATTTTGAGCTACTTTCCCTCCATGAACATCGGATGCGTAACGGTTAAAAAATTTATTCAGTGTTTGACTTGGCGTCTTCTATATATATATATCTTATATATTTAATTTTTTAAAAAAATTATTTATTTAAGTTTTTTTAATATTATATATTTAATTCTTTAAAATATTAAATTTATTTAAATATTATATAATTTAAGTATTATGGTATAAGTAGGTATGTATAACATAAAATAGAATATGATCGGTACAAATTTTATAGTTATGTTATTAAAATAGTAAATTTGATGTGAAGTATAACGCAGGTTATATAGAGGACGAGTTTAGTATTTGGATATTCTTTCTATCAATGATTTGGCAAATCATGAATAATAAATCAAAATTTTCCATATGAAGGGATAACAAAAAATTCATTTATTTTTATTATGAAATGCTCATCAGTATATGAATAAGAATTGAGCAACTGAGTATTCAACTTCCTTAGAGGTTTTTTTGTTTGGGGAGGAAACTAAGTTTCCTATGTAAACATATGAAAGCTATGTGGAATGAAAAATGCAAGCACGGTTTGGAGAGAGATTTTTTGACCTATTTTTTAATAAGAAAAATTTCTACTATATCCGACTAGTTTCGGGCAACCCTAAGATGCATTGTGCAAAGTTATATGTAAGGTATGTATAGTTTATTGTATGTTATATCTAATCTCCAAAATTATCAATTTTAATTTACAATTATTTTATATTCATATATTTCAAATTTTCATTTCATATTCGGCTATGTTATATGTTTATTATATGTTTATTTTATTTTTATTATTTAATTATTGATATATATATATATATATATATATATATATATATATATATATATATATATATCATGGTGTTTACATAAAAATGCAACTGCACAAACATTATATGTTATTAGAAAATAGTCAAAATTGAAAGATATGATCTTAAAAAAAATATGTGAATAATAAAATAGTATATTAACAATATATCAATATATGATGAGGAATCCAGTATTTTTTTTAAGATATAACATGCTTAAATATCACTGTAGTGAGTATGAAAATAATAGAGCAATGTGATGTTTTTGTATTGAATTTTTAACTTTTTGATATTAGTGACATTATATGTAGGTTAGATTTATATTATATGATACTAAATCATATACAACTTGCACTACGTTTTCATTTTGCTCAACCGGATATGATACTAAATCCTGGACAAATGTAACAGTTATACTAAATCAACGTGTTATATATTGGTTATATTTGTATTATATGTTACTAAATACTGCACAATTTGCAAACATTTTAATGAATGCTAGGTTACATGTAATAATCTATCTAAAATTGTAAAATTTCTCAACAAACGGTAAATGAAAATCCATTTAGAATTACATTTCATTTTAATAAAATAACCAATTCAGAAATCAGTTCAACTTCCCATTACTGCATTTACATGATCAATTAGCCTAATACTATTCACAAACTACTTCCATTTACCCAAAGCACACCATAATAGACAAATTTGCTGTCAACGCCACCTTCCACTTGCATCTGTCAAACACTTCGTAGCTCTCATTCCTCACATCCGCAGCATAAACCTAAAATGATTAACTCAATAATCAACTTTAATCTCATACTAATTGGAATGCAAAATCCAATTCACATGAGCCACGAGGTAGACAAAACAATTATAGAAACAAACTAATTTCCGATTGGTGTAGAATGAATATATTCTCCTTATATGAATCCATTCTAAAATCGTCCTCTACAACCGAAAGGAAAAAAAATGAAAATCCATTCTAAAAAGTGCTTTCTGACTTTTTTCACTTTTTTCACTCACGGTCAAAGGTAGGACTTTACCAGGAAATCACAGCATGCACTGTATTCAATGTTTATAATTTTAGCAACCAATCACATACCACCTATCCACCGCCAAACATTTTATTAGATTTCATATTAACGCTTATTAGTAACTTAAAAAAAAATTGTATGAAAGAAAAAAAGAGAAATCATGGCTTACTTGATACATTTTTTATGCACTAACATTGTAGCCGCAAGTAGTACAATGCATTTCCTTCTTTCTCTCAGCAGTTATTTTTACAGTTTGCTTCTATTATCTGTTCACCTGATGCATGCCTACCAAATTCTATCACCCAAGTCATTATTTTCACTATTATAGCAAAAATGGAGTGTTGTCCATGGAGTCGATGCCTCTAGGTTTTGGATTTAGACCCACCGATGAAGAGCTCATCAACCACTATCTCATGCTCAAGATCAATGGTCGTGACTCTGAGGTCCATGTCATCCCCAAAATCAACGTTTGCAAATGGGAGCCATAGGACTTGCCTGGTTTGAATTCCCCCTCCCCCCTAAAAAATCTAAATCTGAATTTCAGAAAAATAGTTAAATAGAAATCAAGAGAAAGTGTTGGAGGAGAGAGAATTGTTTGAAAAAGAGAATGGGATTTCAAAAAATTTGGAAAGCAGAAAATCAAAAAGAAAACCTAGAGACTATTGAGTGGGGGTGAAAATTAGGGAAACTATATTCTCGGATGAAAGAAAAGGGATTTATGATGTGTGGGTTATTTAGGAAGGGGATGTTTATGGGTTTAATGAAAGTAGGGTTTATTTGTAGGATATTGTTTATATTGTTTTAAAATGAGTTATGTGAGGTAATTTTCTCTAAAATATAACCAATAGAGGTATTGTAAGGCCTATAATAATAATAATAATAATAATAATAATAATAATAATAATAAAGCAATCATCTTTTTATCTAGGGATTGTTATATAATAGACTCCGGTAATTTAGTATTATAGACCAAAAATCCATCACATTGGTGAGAAGTGTAGGCAATTTTGTACATAAAATAAACTTACACAGTTATCAAATACATAGTGACAATTTTATAAATATTCATTATCCGTTGTAGGTATATTTATTAATTTATTGCGAATGATTTATTTGTTATAAAACTATAGATTCATTACAAATAAAGTAAAAATTCATTAGTTTATTAATAAATGTTTATTTATTATAAAATATAAATTCATTATCAATAAACTATAGCTTATAAACTATAGGTTCATTAACAATAAAGTAAAAATTTATTACCATGTTCATTTGTTATAAAATTGCAGGTTCATTAAGAATAAAATAAAGATTCATTAGTTTATTAATAAAAGTTAATTAGTTTATTAGTAAATGTTAATTTCATTCATTTGTATATTTAATTTAATATATATTATATTTTTTTTGTTTTGATTTGTAAGTATAAATCTATTGAATCCTTTTGAAGAAAATGCATTGTGTATTTAATTTAATGAATATTATATTGTTTTTTAATTGTTTTTTCTATAGTAATAAACTAATAAACTTTTATTTTATTTCTAACGAACTTTTCTCAATAAATTAATGAACATTTCTCAATAAATGAATGATGAATATTTATGAAATTTTCATTGTGTATTTGATAGTTGTATAAGTTTATTTTATTTACAAAATTGTCACTGCCTTTCACACATTTAATAGATCTTTGGTCCATATTGCTACATGGATTGGGATCCACAATATAAATTGTGCTTATCTAGCTAAAATGATAAATGCAAAATCCACATAGTCCATTTTAACCAAAGTAAAATAAATATTCGCCAAAGAGAAAATTACATAACTATCAAAACACATCAGTCAAATTTTAAATATATCTACAAAGCAAAATTTTTTCAACACTTAACTTTTTTAACTTTCAAAATTTTTAAATTTATAAAAACTCAAGATGATAAAATAATTATTTCGAATTTCAAAGATGAGTAAAATAGTAACAATAAAAATGAATTTTAGTAAAAATGATAAAAAAAAAAAACCTTTTGTCGGTATTTTTGAAAAAAAAATATGTAAAAAATATGAAATTTCCATCTTACCAAATCAGTTCATTGCCAAATAAAAATTCAAGAATCAAATGTCACCAATTTCTGCTTCCAATCCTATTGGCTCTCAGTCCCTCTTATGCTTCTCCCCCACCCTATAGACTAGGTAGCTATAAACCTATTCAAATTTTAATATTTTTCTATATTGTTGACCTTAGAGTGATTGATATCTATTTTGATCTTGACAATCAAATTAAATGTCAATAACATCTTCATTTAGTGTTGTTTTGATAGTGTTCAAAGTTTCAGCATATTTGATTGTAAATTCCCTATTGAACGAATTAAGTATTTCCTAAAGATGCGTAAATCTCGACCGGGACAATGATCTCCCGACTGTGACTGAAGTACAAACTGAGAAATACATGTCCAGACCGGAAAAGACTACTTTCTGATCTTTTAAAGTTCTAGAAGTAAAAGTAGACCGGTACAGGCCATGTCTCAATCGGAAAATTCAAATGGATATGACCGTTAAAGAAAAGACTACCAAAATGTGCCATGTCATTTGAAAGTCAAAAGTATCAAGTCAAACTAACTGATGTCTAGACCGGGAAAGATTTTTCTGACCGAAAAGCATTCGAGGCTAGCAAACTCAGGTCCCTAGATATGGCATCCTCGAAGTAGTTCCAACCAAGACATGAGAGTCCCGATCGGAAAATTTGACTGAGACTAGCTGTTGAAGAAAACGATAAATCCAAGGCTGCTACGTGTAAGGCTCTAACAAGTATATGAATTTTCCAACCGGAAAACTGTCTCTGTCAGACAATTTTTAATAAATCATATTTTAAACATTAGAAATAATTTTGGCACCATTTGTAATGGCTATTTGGAAGGTAAATATTATAAATAGACCTCCAAAAAGCCTTGGAACATAAGATGTTAATTCTAAGTATGTAAAAACTCTTGCAAATTTATTTCTTATCTCTATTGTAAGAAAGATTTAAGTGTTAACCTTAAACACTTGAGTATAGGTTGTAAGAGTGAGCCCAGTGAGAAAAACTCTTATCTAGGTTGTGTATGAGCCTATTCAAAATATAAGAAATTGGTTATTGTGTGAGCCATTAAAACACAAGGAATTTGGGTTCGGTGTGAGCCTTGCAAAACACTTAGTCATGGGTGAGCTAGAAAAACTCTTTAGTTGTGAGTTAGCTAGAAAACTCTCTTGTAATCTCAAGTTGAGATAGTAGAACTCCTATTGGCAGTTGGGGAGAGGACTAGAATTTATTAACACCCGACCCTCTATAAATCTTGTGTGTCTTTCTTCTCTTGCTCCCTTACTATTCTGCATTTACTTTTACTTATTGCTCAAACATACAAAGAAACCTATTAAGCCGAAATTTCTATTTGCCACTAATTCAATCCCCCTTCTTGGCACACCATATTTCCAACAATTGGTATTAGAGCTTTGGTCTCTCTATTCAAAGCTTAAATGCGAGAGAAAAGATCAAGATGGCGAAGGGTAAAGTTAGCAATCATTTCCCTATTTTTGATGGTGCTAACTTTTCTCAATGGAAGTTTCAAATAGAGCTCTTTATGGATAATGAGTCCATTGATTTGTGGGACACTATCTACAAGTAGTGAAAGCCACCAACCATGGAAGTAGAAGGTGAAAAGGAGATTATTCCTCGAGATGATTGGTTCGAAGAACAAAAAAAGGCTAATGGAAGAAATAAAAGAGCAATAGCAATTCTCTTTGTTGCCATTCCTCAAGAAGATAGTCTCAAGGTATTGCATTGTAGAAGCGCTCATACATTTGGAAAACCTTGGAGAATTACTATGAAGGAACCAAACATGCGAAGTCCAAGAGAATCCAATTGCTAAGTCTGAATATGAGCTTTTCAAGATGAAATCCTTTGAGTCTATTATCAACATGACCAACTGGCTCCTTACTATCATTAACAACTTAAGAAAATCTGGGAAGCACCTTAAGCTTGAAAACATCAATAACAAAATTTTGACAAGTCTTCCCATCAAGGAGTACGGCTTAAGAGTTGCCACCATTGAGGAAGCCAATGAAGATTTAAGTAAAATGTCCACCAATGTGCTCATTGGCAAGTTTCTCACATATGAGATGGCTTTGACAAAAGACAAAGAGATCGAGCTTCAAAAGGAGAAGAAGGATTTAGCTTTTAAAGCTTCAACTTCAAAATATTATGAAGATGAAAGCTCTAGCCAAAAGGAAAGGAGTGAAAAAGATAATGATGAAGAGACTGTCAACGTTATGAGAAGATTAGAGCTTAAGGAAAAGAAAAGGTATGACAATAACATCAATCAATCCTCCAAGTACTCAAGACATAAGAGGAGTTTCTATATGAAGTAAAGAAGGCATGAGCCCTCAAGTGATGAAAGATCGTCAAGCGAAGGAGAAATTGCCGCCTCTTGCTTTATGGCTCTACAAGAGAAATCCTATAAGGTATGTTCTACATCTCAATCTTTTGATAACGTTCATGATGATGATATTTTGATTGAAGTTATGAACTTTGAAATTGAGAAATTTATAAAAAAAAATATTTTTCGTAAAAATAAGTATTTGGATTTGAAAAATGATTTTGATGATCTATAAAAAATTAGTTTAGAGCTTAAAACATGAAATAAATCTCTTAGGAAATCATTGGATGATATTTCATCAAAACTTTCAATATCTTCATTGCTTAGAGAAAATAATAATTTAAAAAATGAGGTTGAGGAGCTTAGAAACTCAATTTCAAAATTTCATAAAGGGAAGAAAAATTTGGATTCACTTATTGTATCTTAAAGACCTCCTCTAGTGAGATATGGTATAGGCTTCAATGGAGCTTCAATATCATCTCCACCTAGCTCAATATTATTTAAGGCTAGCACACCACAAACCTCATTTATTGAGGTAATTGGCTCTAAAGCTAAAGGCAAGGCACACACTAAAGCCATTATTCAAAAAAGAGTAGTAAAAGCTCATATGGTCCAAAAAGGAAACCTTAAACAACCAGCCATGTCTTTTTATATAAGAGACATGCACCTAGAAAAGCAGCACCCACTGTACATGATTGTGTTTGTTGTTGCACTTCTTCTTATGCCTCAAACAAGAAGGTTATATAAAGCCAAAATCTCATGTAAAGTGAGAAGAAACATTTAAGTCTAAGCAACGCCACTATTGCATGATATTTGGGCATATAAACAAGCATTACTTTATAAGGAAGGCCCATTGGGAACCTTCTAGAACTAACCCCTATGGACCCAAATTTAAATGGATACCAAAAATTGTTTGATTCTTTTGTAGGTTGCTCATTAGTGGTCAAAGGCACATATTCATCAAAATGTCTTCTCTCAAGTGATCAACCATATTAAACTCAAATTTGTCATAAAGTAAAGAGGAGCTACTTAAAGAAGAGATCACAAGAGAAGAATTCAATCTCTATGAAAAATGCTTTAAGATCATTGAACGATCTTCATATCGATAAGCATTCTCTAAACTCAATTTTTATGCTTTTCTCTAAACTCAATTTTTATGCTTTAAGATGCTATGCTTATCTTGATGCCCTTAATGTTTTTGACATATTTCAATTGAGTTCTTGGAGCTATGTCAGGTGTTCTTCAAGACTCAATTGACCATGTTGCTTAATTCTTTTTTGATCCTCAATTGTATGCCCTCATTGATTGATCATATGCTATACTTGTTTATATTCTTTTTTATCTTACCAAAAAGGGAGAAAAATGAAAAGAAACTAAAGAAAAAATTGACTTTAATTCGTATTTAACACTGCTTAAAACTAATTATTAGACAAAGGGGGAGAAATGTTTTTGTTTAAAATATTAACTTGCATAGTTAGTCTTAAAACTTTATGTTCACATATTTCAATACTTGAATTTTATTTATGCACTATCAATTTATCATTTTTGCCTAATTTGATTGTCAAAATAAAAAATGGGGGAGATTGTTGACCTTATGGTGATTAATCTCTATTTTGATCTTAACAATCAAATTAAATGCCACTAACACCGTCATTTAGTATTATTTTGATAGTGTTCAAAGTTTTAGCACATTTGGTTGTGAATTCCCTATTAAACAAGTCAAGTACTTTCTAGAGACGCGTAACTCTAGACTAGGACTGAAGTATAGGCCAGGAAATACATGTCTAGATCGGAAAAGACTGCCTTTTGATCTTCCAAAGTTCCAGAAGTAAAAGCAGACTGGGACAGGCTATGTCCCGACTGGAAAATCCAATTTTCCAACCGGAAAATATGATGATCCGATTGGAAAATTCAAATGGACATGACCATTGAAGAAAATACTCCACCAAAATGTGACACATCATTTGGGAGTCAAAAGGACCAAGTCAAACTGACTGATATCTCGACTGGAATAGGTTGTCCTGACCGGAAAGCATTCGAAGCCAACAAACCCAAGTCCCTAGCTATGGCATCCTCGAAGAAGTCCTAATCGGGACACAAGGAATCCCGATCGGAAAATTTGACTAAGACTAATTGTTAAAGAAAATGACAAATCCAATGTTGCCACATGTAAGGCTCCAAAGGGAATATGAATTTTCCGATCGGGAAACTGTCTCTATCAAACAACTTTTAATGAATCATCTTTTAAACATTAAAAATAATTTTGGCACTATTTGTAATAGCTAATTGGAAGGTAAACATTATAAATAGACCTCCAAAAGACCTTAGAACATAAGAGCTTAATTCTAAGTGTGCCAAAACTCTTGTAAATTTATTTCTCATCTCTATTGTAAGAAAAGTTTAAGTGTTAACCTTAAACACTTGAGTATAGGTTGTAAGAGTGAGCCTAGTGAGAAAAACTTTTGTTTGGGTTGTGTGAGCCTATTCAAAATACAAGGAACTGATTGTTGTGTGAGCCATTAAAACACAAGAAATTTGGGTTCGATATGAGCCTTACAAAAACACTTAGTTGTGGGTGAGCTAGGAAAACTCTTTATTTGTGAGTTAGGTAGGAAACTCTTTTGTAATATCAAGTTGAGATAGCATAACTTCCAATTGCGGTTGTGGAGGGGACTGAGGTTTGTTAATACCCAAACCTCTATAAATTTTGTATGTTTTTCTTCTCTTGCTCCCTTACTATTTTGCATTTACTTTTGCTTATTGCTCAAATATATAAAGAAATCCATTAAGCCAAAAATTTCTATTTGCCATCAATTCAATCCCTCTTCTTGGTGCACCATCTTTCCTATATATATAAATTATTATTGTATTCTATGTATGTATACTTGATTAGACTTGCATATGTAACTTATCGAATATATTTTGAACTAGCTATCGCTAGCTACTGTTTACCTGTTTATACACAGACCATATTCTAGGTTAGCCATCAAAGTCCTCATCTCATACGTCTCAACTATGTCTAGTTGAGCTATATCTCTTCTCTTCTTTTCTCTTTTCTTTCTTTTACTTTACATCATATTACACAATTACAAGATAACAAATCTAATTAATTATATTTCTATAAATGAATGCTAAAAATAAATGCATGCTATGATATGCTCAGTCTAACTCCAGCCTATATGGTCTCCTCTAAATAGGCCTTGGCACCTCCGCTATCAACTGCTATATCATATATATATATATAGGCTTCAAAACTTGCGTGCATGAGAAAACGCACTAAGCTACTCATAGCTTACACAT
The DNA here is from genome assembly GCA_949630135.1 of Balakata baccata. Taxonomy (NCBI): domain Eukaryota; kingdom Viridiplantae; phylum Streptophyta; class Magnoliopsida; order Malpighiales; family Euphorbiaceae; genus Balakata; species Balakata baccata. The sequence continues at coordinate 22,461 of CATIWF010070908.1, forward strand.
ATGCATATCAAATATAACATGTAATCACATAGTTTATGGCATGTAGAATTGGTACACAATCATTTCCAAATCATATGAGCATGGCAATATCAAAACATATGCTTAATATCTATACTAGAGTTACACTTATACCACCCGCACATACTTAACACAATCATAGATTACATATCTAGATTCTAGTGTAATTATTTCAAAGCTATACCCCCAGCGGTTCTTTTATATCTCAATTAACAATCAATGCATTGACCTTTCAGAGGCTCGAGCATATATCAAATATAAAAAGGAGCTAAATCCTTAGAAATTTATGCCTCTTTAATTAAGATTGGCAATGAGTTTACCATTGGTCCATCTTATCCCTTGTTTATACATCATGTTCACAAATCATTATTCAATGCATACTAAGCATATGTGTATTCGAAATGCATGTATTATAAAGTATAACATATCAAACTCATGGTACTTCATATTAATTTTTACATTTTGGTGCTCATGCAAATCAATTATTTTCCATATTCCATTTTCTTATTTAAATAAATGGCCCAAGCCTCATTCTTGGACTGGCTGGATACAGGGTGTAAATTAGAGGCGTCTCTCGAAGGTAAAATCTCTCTACTCACCATAATCTCAAGTCATGAAAGTTTAGGAAGCTCGAAATAACTTAACTGAGTATATATCTATGACTATTCGGAGCAGGGACACTTTCCAAGCTCAAATAACTTTGTCCTCACTCATAGGCTCTTCGATACGAATCGCTTATCCCCTTAATGGTGTACCATCTACCTTAAAGAAGTCATTAGGTAGAGAAATGGACATTTATTACTTATTGCCTTATCAATTCCATCTTATTCTCGTACATTTCAATCAATATACATATCATATCAGCACATTCTCAAAAGACATAATCAATACACGTCTGACATTTATGTTTTCAAGTACATTCACATATCCATGACCACATGCATAGAGTAATGGCATGCTTAGATCATATTTACAATTCATACGGATACATAATATTGTCACAAGACAGTGTTATGTGCGTGACCCAAGTTGTGACTCTGGTGGGGAACCATTCTGTATCAAATTTATCACCAGGTACAGGTGTGACTCTGTATTTCATCAATTTCTAGGTATTTAACTCATCTTTTAGGCATATAACATACTAAACTCTATGGTGGTTGAATTGCCACCCTCACCTATCAATATTCATGACAAAACATATTAAATTGTGTCTATATCATATATTCATTTAGCCCATTCCATATAACTTATAACATGCTTTAAGCAATCAAGCTTGTAGGAATAATCCATATATATATATATAGCATGCTAATAGCAATTAGCTAACATATTTGATACAAATTCCATGTATATTTCCAGCTCATTAATTCAAATGTTCTCATGTAAGAGACCTACCTCTATTAAGCCATTTCCTCAAGCACCTTAAGTGCTTCCATCATACTTGTGCAACTACTAATTATCAATTCTAAATATAGACATTGAGCCTACCTCACAATCAATTGGGTTAGTAGCCCCATAATGCACATACATGATTATCATTACTAAATTCTAATAATCATATAAATGAACTTAAGTTCCATAATTTCTTTATTTCATTCTAATGCCTTGTTAATGATAACTCTTCTTCCTAGAATACCATGTCTATATATATATATATATATATATATATATATATATATATATATATATATATATATATATATATCATTTAGGTTCAAGCCATTTCTTATGAATTTCCTATACACTCATATTTACATCTATCATGTTTAGCTTATTCTTATTTTATTAATATCAATCAATGTCATTCAATATTTGTCTATGTTACTTAACATGCTATCAGGCTCTTAAGCTATCTAGCTCATAGCCAAATAATCATAATTCCGGTCTATTATACCATACCATCCCTAATTTATCTAGTAATGGGGTCAACAAACACATTATTATTATTACAAGTATTAAGTGCATTTAACATGTTGGAATCACACTATTTGATCAACTTTAACTTTAATTTCTTTTTTTCTTACATCGTTCATGGCCCATAAGCATGATTAATTTGTGACATATTTCCATTTTCGTCTTAATTATTAATGATTTCTATTAATAGGCCATCTATCGCATTTTTCATGTCATTTAACATCATGTAATTTCATTTTAACAAGTTAAAATGCATATATGTAATTACCTCCTATGGAGTCAGCTCTAAATCCAAGCTTTCAAGCTTGCTTAGCCTTATTGGTAGGTGATTCCACCTTCCAAAGGCATTTCCTATACATAATCATAACTATTTCTCATTAACTCAAACCATATATCAACATCTATAACTACATAAAGCCATATACTTCAAACCCTAACTCAAAAACCATCAAGCTAGGTTCTTTCTTACTTAAATCCTCCTCCAAAATGTGTTTAGCATCTAAATCAAGCTTAAAGGGAAGTTTTTCCCCAAGCAACCCAAGAGTTCATCTTCAACATACTAATCTACAAATGGGTTTCTAAATTTTCGGGTAAATCACATCAATCAACCATAAACTTATTGAAAGATGAGGGAAATCATGAAATCTTACCTAAAGAAGGAAGAAATCAAGATCGATTTGGTGGAAGACTCGAGATCCCTCAAACTCCACACTTTTCTCTCCAACCTCATTTTCTTCCTTGGTAAATCTCCCAAATCCACATGTAAATCTTGTTCTTAAGTGGTAGATCTTATGTTTTGGGAGCTTAAAACTCATCAAAATAATGTAAGAGATAAGTTCTCAAAGGATTTGGGACGTGGCTAGGGTTTTAGGGCTTGAATGGTTCGATTGAAGTGAAATAAGCTAGGCTCAAACTATTTTGACCAGATCAGTCATGGCCGTGACTCTCTTAGTCACGGGTGTGACACATTAAAATGCAGAAAACTTTAAGCCTTGATAGTCACGGTTGTGACTCTCTTAGTCATGTGCGTGACTCCTTCAATATTTCATTTTTCTTCATTCCATCAACTCTTTTCAAAGTCCAAGACCCAAATCCAACCTTATATCCCTCATGTACATCATGTAAACCTCAAAATACTGTCGATACATCATTAAAATACCTTTGTTTCATATCATAAGTCATTTACATCACCTTATATCTCACTCATTTATTCTTTTCATGCCATATATACTTGGCTACCACTAAACTCTTCTTGTGGGCATTATTATTATTATTATTATTATTATTATTATTATTATTATTATTATTATTATTATTATTATCTTACAATTTAGTCATTTTTTTATTTTTTATTTTAATTCTTAAATTTTCCTCTTTTTACAATTTAATCCTTTTTTATTTTTTTCTTGACTCTCATACTTTTTACAATTTAGTCTATAAATTTTTTTTATTTATTTTTTTAATTCTTATACTTTCCACTTTTACAATTTAGTTCTCTTTTTTAATTTTTTTTCTCTCATACTTTTTGTAACACCCTCTACATATTATGAGTATATTCTATAATATATAGAAAGTGCTACGAACTGGGTGGCTATAACTTGTTTTAATTGTATTTTATATTCTAGGTTGGGCCTACAAGGCCTTCGTCTCATGCATCTAGTTGAGCTATATTTTTTTCTTTTTACTTTACGTTATATTACATAATTACATGTTAATAAATATAATAATTACATCGTTTTAATGAGTGCAATAAATAAATGCATGCTATGGATGTGTCGGCTTAGACATCTCCACTGTCAACTGCTATATTAACTTTATACTGGCTACATGATCTGCATGCACATGAAACATGCTAAGCTACACATGGCTTAGTAGTATACATATGCAATCAACAAAATATGTAATCACATCATTTATATTGAATATTATTTTCAATTTGTCATTCAATCATATACAAAACAAATAATCACAACATTGACAGGGCAGTCTCCACTCATGCAATTGTTATATGCATATGTACCACATTTCTTTTATGTATATTATTATGATATGTAGATGACATCTATTTTCTTTTACTTCATATTGCCATTTATTAATCAACGTATCGACCTCTTGAAGGCTCGAGCATATGTCAATTCTAGGAGTAGTATACAATTTCTTGTAATATTACTAATCATGTCACCATACATTTTATTTCATTCTATAATTACTGCCTTAATCCTTTTAACATATAATTTCTTTTAATATCACATTTTCTAGTTACTAGCCCAAATATCGTTTCCGGACTGTCCAAATACAGGTATGAAATAGGAGCGCTCCACGAGCTTAACCCACCCTACTCACTCTGATTTCCCTTCAAGAGCGCTTCACGAGTTTAAGCCTTATTGACAGGTCATGATATATCTATGTAAACGAGACTAAGGGCACTCCACAAGCTTAAGCCATCTTGTCTAATTACGATATATCATCTGTATAAAACTAGGATCAAGGGCGCTCCACAAGTTTAAGCCACCTTGTTCCTAAAACGTATAACTGGTTTGATACTGTAAATTCCCTTAATGGTACACCATCTATTCTAATTCTAGTCCACAGGTAGAGAAATTGGCATTTATGTTAAAGTATTACTCTATTTTAATCACATTCTCTTATGTTTCCATTATGTTTCACGTAATATACACATGTTCACATATCACATTTATGCATATCAATATGCTTTAATCAACCTCTTTAATATTTTATCATGCCATTTTATGCTTTCATATCTCATAATACTACTTTACCGAACAAGCATGTTTAACACCATTTATGCATACATCTCAACTTTTACAAATTCTTAGATAAAAGACATACCTCTTTGTGCTATTCTCCATGCAATTTAAGTAATTTGATAAAAATGGTTCCTTACCAATTATCAATACTTAATATGGCATTAAGCCCAGCTTACCAATAATTGGGTTAATAACCCCACAATATATAGCATAAATATCATTTCTAACTTCTAATAACCATATTAAGGAACTTATGTTCCATATTCTTTTTTACTTCATTTTACTGATCTTATCATCGATAATCTTTTTACTCTTAAATTGCTTGATCATATTTTTACTATTTACTTAATAAATTTATGTCTTATACCAATTCAAGTCTTTCTTATATAATTTCCATATAACCCTTTTTTTCATTAATCTTACATAACTTATTCTTCTTCTATCGATTTGATTAGCATTACTCATTGCCATCTAATGTTACTTAACATGTCATTTATCACATGCCTACATTATTCAATAAATTAAAGATGCATATGTGTACTTACCTCCTATGGAGCCAACTCAAAATCCAAGTTTTAAGGTTGCCTAGCTTTCTTGGTGGTTAATTTCCACCTTTCAAAGGCATCATCGAACATAATTACATTTATTTCTCATTAACTCAAGCTATATCTCAATATCTATAACATGATAAATATGAATAATCATAAATCTAATTCCATAATTCCTAAACTAAGGTTATTAAGCATATTCTCAACTCAATATTATGGTATCTCACTTATAATAACTTCAAAGATCATAAATATATACAAAATCCAAACACCATTCATCTTCCATAACCTTTCTTCCATGGCTTTCCAACCAAACAATACAATCTCTTCATATAACTTCATAATCATAGTAAAGAAATGTGGTTCTTTTATTTTCTGTCCTTTTGTTGGCTGAATACACACTTGATCATGCAAGGAAACTCATGGTCCCTCTTGCACTAATTTTCTCTCTTTCCCAAACCTTCACCAAAGTGGATAATTTCTTCAAATCTTGCTTTGATTATGTTCTTTCTCTTAATTTGGTGTTATTTCACTCAAAAACTATGAAGAATCACTCTCTTGATGTTCTTAGGTGTCTGTGATATGTTCTTAGGGTTTGAGGAAGGAAAAGTTGATGAAAAATGGTGATAAGAATGTGAAAAAAGCTTATATACAGACATTTCACGGTCATGAAGGTTCTCCTTCATGGTCATGAAGAGTTACTATAGCAACCGACCTTGAACAGTCATGTTTATCTATGAAATTCGACTATCAAGACAGTGACACCTCCTTGTCATGGTCATGACACTTTAATTTTTCACAATTATTGATTTATTTCATCCCTTTTTTGAAACCGAATCCAAAATGTGCCAATATATCACACATATACTTTACATATACCTTATATATACCATCATATACCTCTAATGTACCTCTCATATTTTCTTCAAAACTTATTCATATATACATGCATTTTATATTCTTACATTTAATTACCAATTTACCCTTCATGTAGCACAATAGCTTCAAAACTCCCAAAAGCAGGCGTTACACTTTTCACTCTTTGCAATTTAGTCTTCTTATTTTTTATTTTAACTCATTCACATATTTTTTACTTTTTACAATTTAGTTCTCTTCTAAAGCTATTCGGATGGTTACTTTGGAAATAACAATATGTGTCCCTCTTTCATATTTTGGTAGGCCCTCCTCATCGTAGAAGATTTTTTTTTGTTGTCCACTCCTAAATTTTGCTTATATCTTGAATTTCTTTTTTATAAGATTTTTTTTTCTACACACTAATTTAGCTTGACACTAGATCTATCTAAGCTGTATAATTCCCTCTTATTATCATTTTTCTATTTTATTTTCCTCAAAAATTTATAATTTAGTTCAATTTTCCCTCAATTAAATTCTTTTTTATAATAATTTTTCCCCAAATTTAAAAACTGTTTAGATTTTGTAGTTATAAGAATTTATCTTCTTAAGGTTAATATTTTTTTTTTTTTAATTTTAATCACTTGAGTTTAAAAGATACAACTTGATTTATCACAAACACAGTGACTACTAGAAATCAATTATTTGATGGTAATTAGAGGACACTTGCATCCACAATTTCCTTTTAAATTATATAAAAATGAGCTGTTAAATTATAATGTATATAATATACATTTGTATATAAAATATATATTTATATTTCTAATATTTATTTTATATGTTTATTACTTATTTATTTTTTGCATAAAATAATATAAAATACTGAAAACCACAGTGTAGCGCGGGTTTACATGTTTATATATATATATATATATATATATCAAATTTGGAAGAAATTGAAAAAAAAAAACTTAATACTGATTTCAAAAATAAGAGGCAAAAGTATCAAAAATATAATAGTTGTTGAAAATTACCTATGGACTTTGGTAAACGTGCTTGATACCATATGGAAGTGCAAGATTAATCTGCCTTAGAAGTTTTTAGAAGGAATTTAGAGAAAAAGCTTTACGAGGAAAGAGTAAGCTTATCCAAGAGTTATAAATAAGTTAATATGAAACTTTTTCAACTTGGTCATAGGTTTTGAATTCAATCATAAATATACAACTATCTTAAAACTCTTAATAATAATAATAATAATAATAATAATAATAATAATAATAAAATGATTCATGAGGGTGTAAATAAGATGGTGTAGATTTTTTCCAGCTTAACTAGAAATTTTGAGTTTGAACCATAAGTATGCAGCTATTTTAAAACTCAATTCGTAAGCCAAAGATGCAAATCAACCCTTCAACTATATCCTATAGCGTGAATTACACCCTCAATTTTGACTTAATACAATTAAACTATTTAAGTTTCAAATCAATGTAATTAAATCCTTAAAGTATAACTTAATTAGCATAGTTAATCCAATTCCGTTGAGTCAACCTGGTTCACCTTTTAACCAATTTGAAATTGACATGTTTCACGCTTAAAATGGTATCATTTAACTAAATAAAAAAGCAAAATGGTCTAATTAATTCCTAAACTATACCTAAAAGTGCAAATTGGACTCTAAAGTATTGATTATGTACAATTAAACATTTTATGTTACAATTCAGGACAAATAAAACTCTTAAACTATCATTATTTCTATCTCATTTGATAAAATTCACTGAGTTAACTTAGTTATCAATCACAAATAGCCACATAACATGTTTTTAGCTAGGCTTAAATTTTTTTTTCATTTTTGTAAAAGAATAAATTATATTAAGAAATAATTTCAAAAAAATTATATTAAAGAAATAGTTTTTTATAATAAAAAATTAATAAATTTTCATAATAATAAAATTATTTTTAATTTTATTTAATTAAATTGATTAATTAATAAATTATATAATTAAATTATTATGAAATATAAATTAATTAAAAAATTATATGATGACACATGTTATTATTTTTCCAAATTTTTAATTTAAAATTTAATTTAACTTTATAATTAAGAATGCAAGAATTATAAATTGTATAAGAATTACAAGTTACATTATATTACATTATAATTAAATGAACTTTAATTAATCAAAGCATGAGCAAATTTTCATGCTTGTATTTTTTTCATATTTCTACCTTGTATAGAAAAATAGTCATTCTAAAAGAGGCTATACATACCTTTTATGTTAATAACACATTCACAAAAAATTAAATCATACTAAATTATTATCTATCAATGTTGAGAACTTAGATTTAATATTTTAAGCAATCTAAACATAATTTATTAATTATTTTATTAAAAAAACATACATATGATCATATAATTTATTAATTAATTTATTTTCATAACAATTTAGTTACTATAATTAATTAATTAATTAAATTAAAAATTAATTAATTTATTATGAAATATTAATTTTATTATTATTAATAAATTAATTTATTTTTTATTTTTAATATTTTTAATATATATATATATACAAAAATGAAAAGAAAAATAAGTTTTAAGTTGAGTTGAAAAATGTTGTGCCAATCAATAATTAGTAACTCACTGAGTTTTATCGAATGTGACATAAATCGGGATAGTTTATAAGCTTATTTTATACAAGATTAAAACATAAAAAACTTAATTGTACTGAATCAATAATTTCATACCTGATTTGCACTTCTAGGTATAATTTAAAGGTTAATTTGATCTTTTTGCTTTTTTAATTGGTTAAACGATATTGTTTTAAACATGACATATATTAACTTCTAATTGGTAAAAAATAGAACCGATTGGATCAACAGAGTCAGATTAACAGAGCTATATTTTAAGGACTGAATAATTGCACTAATTTGAAACTTAAGAGATTTAATTACACAAAGTCAAAATTGGAGAAGTTGATTTGCATTTTTAGCCAAATTCGTACATTGAATTAGGGGTGAACATTTGAAAATTCGATTATCAAACTGAAAAGAAAATTTGGTAACTGAATACCAAATTCTTTAAAAATATCTCACTAATTACCGAACCGAATAAAAAATTAAAAATATTACATTAATTAAAATACCATGAAATAGCATATTTTTTAAATAAAATAAAAAATATGTTTTTGACAAATACAAATGTTGTAATAAAATTCATAAAAAATTAAAATAAATTTAAAATTAAAGATATAAAATTCGATAATTTAGTTATTATTTCGATAAATTATCAAATAACTGAAATAACTCAAAATTTACTATTATTTACCAAATTGAAATTTTTTCAGCATGATAATTGATTACTAAATTTTAATTATTCAGTTAAGTAATTCATAATCACTATACCATTACTTGCACACCCCCACATTGAGTGGGAAAGTTAGAAGGAAAGACTTGTTATTAGAATATGCACTTTCCCATTTTCCTATAATTATTATGATGGTCAGTTAAAATATGCATTAAAATTTTATTAATATTAGTGAATGATGATGAAAAGATTTCAACTCGAAATTTTTCGGAATAATATAATTAATTAATTATATAAATTCTTTTTGGAATAATATAATTAATTAATACATATCAAATTGACACGTGGACATTTAAATTAAGTTGACATTTTTTAATTTTAAGTAGCCTATACGTTAATCAACATTTGATAAAAATTACATAAACCTCACATTTAGATAAACCTAAAACATTGTGGAGTTGGCTTAAGTGCTTTTCTTTTAAAGAACATGTTTTAGGAAAACGAATTGTTTAAAAAAACGTGGATGACATCTCTAATCATAAAATATAATATATATATATATATTATATATCACATGTTTGATTGGTTAATAAAAGGGTCAATGCTTATGATTGATTACAGTGTGAAGGCATAAAAGTAGGAAATATCAAGTCATTGAGACAACCAATTGCCAGCCAATAGCTTACTTCATTAGCAACAAGTTGAAGTTGGAGGCCATGTGATATTAGCAATTAGCAAGAAGCTTCTTTCTTAATTAAAACTTCAAACTCACATCTTCATATGAATCCTTATCTTAATTAAAGCCTACTAAACCTTAACAAAAAGCAAAGAAATTGCAATTGCAATTGCAAAGCTACAGATACAGCAATTGTTTTTCACTTTTTTGCAAAATTGCATATATAGCCCATAAACTTTATGCATTCTTTATGTTCAGCCCTTATTGGCCAACATTAAGCCCTCAAGTTTAATTTTGAATCATATTAATTAAGACCTTCAACTATTATTTATAGACATTAAGCCCCTCAACAAGTATTTAGGTTTCAAAAAGTGCAAAAATTGCGGAATTGAAAATATTGTGCAGAAAATTTAAAATTGCTAAGTTTTTGTGTGTGGGGAAGTAAATTTTTGGGTAATATTTGGTAATACATTTGCAAAAAGCGTTTTTCAAATAAAAATTTTTTACTTTCAATTTTTTGAATTTTGAAAAATACTTTTAAAGAGAAATATATATATATATATATATATAAGCAGTTTTGAGAAAAACAACTTATAAAAAAAAGAATTCTAAGCTAGCTTTTCCAATACCTAACAGCAAAATACCCATTTAATTGAGTTGCAAAAATACAGACTTTTAAGTGTAAAATAGTGTAGAAAATGCTTATATATATATATATATATATATATATATATATATATATATATTCAACTAGAGTACATAAATTAAAAATTTTCAAATATAGATTTTAAGTTAGAGTGCTAAATCTCTTGACTTCTAATATTCATTTCTCTCTTTTCTCCTTAATAAACGTGTGTATAAAGAAAGAAAGTAACTTTTTATTATTCATTTTATTACGTTACCAATATGGAGTTTCATGGGAAAGCAAATTATGTAGCTCAAGGAATCATTTAGAGAGATTGGTAAAGACAAAAGCAAGAAATTGCTTGAATATATATATAATGAGATATAAGCATTTTCAAGTATTTTTCTTGCCTATTTTGTATTCTCACCAATAAAGACAAAGGCCCAATTGAAAGAACATATTCCCTTTCCTAAAATAAGATAGCTGATGTGGTCAACATAGTTTAGGTATATTGCAAGTACTGAAGTGTGGGGTCTAATCCAATAAATTAAAAGTTTCTTTTAGGAACTTTTATGAAAAAAAGTGCCAAAATATTTACCAAAATTACTGTTCTTTATTTTTTTTTTCAAAAATAAAAAAAGTGCTAATATTTTTTTCAAACATACAAAAGTACTAAAAATATTATATAAATACTGATATTCATTGTTTACTATAAGTTTACCAAAAGTTTACTAAAAATTAATAAAATTTAAAATTATACAAAATTTATCCAAAATTTACCTAAAATTTAACTAAGATTTACATAAGGTTTAACTGATATTTACTTAAATTTTATCAAAAAATTAATAAAAATTGAAATTACCCAAGTTTTATTAAAAATTTACCAAAGATTTATCAAAAAAAATTAATGAAACTTGAAGTTATAAAAGATTTACCTAACATTTAACCAAAATTTACACAAGATTTAACCGTATTTATTGAAAGTTTATCAGAAAATTAAAAAAATTAAAATTACCCAAGTTTTACTGAATATTTAATTAAGATTTACCAAAAGTTTACCAAAAGATTAATAAAACTTGAAATTACACGAGATTTATACAATATTTATCTAATGTTTAATCAAGATTTACACAAGATTTAACCGATATTTACCTAAAGTATACTATAAAATTAATAAAAATTAAAATTATTCAAGTTTTACTAAATGTTTAATCAAGATTTACCAAATGTTTACTAAATATTTACCAAAAAATTAGTAAAACTTGAAGTTATACAAGATTTATTCAAAATTTACATAAGGTTTAACCAATATTTACCTAAAATTTACTAAAAAGCTAATTAAATTTAAAATTATCCAAGTTTTACTAAATGTTTAATCAAGATTTACTAAAAATTTATCAAAAGTGTGGACAAAAGTTCACCAAAGTAAATAAACTTAATTAAGTTAACCAAATATAATTTTATATATTTCCTTTGGTAATTAAGACATATTTAAACTTTACTTTGGTAATTAAGTTAATTAAATATAAGTTTATATATTTTTTTAGTAATTAAATTAATTAAACAATGATTAAAAATAAATAAATATATGCATAAATATAATCGGTGGCCAAGTTAATGAAATTCTTATTCCATATTTAAAATATGAAAAAATGTTATTTTTTTTATTAGTTGAATGCAAAATTAATGCTAAAAAATACATACTATTGAAGAAAAGAAGTAAAAAATTCAATAAAATGAAAATAGAAAATTTAGAGATGAAAACATGGAATTATCGTATGTAATTTTGAAAAAAAAAACTTCGAAAATGCCGCTTTCCGTGCAATTTCCTCTCTTTTTTACCCATAAAGTTTATTCATGTGAGGTCCAACCCATTTTATGGTAAAATATGACTTGAATGAGAGGTATTTCTTCTTGTGTGGATACAAATGAGAGAAAAACATCTTTTATAATGAAATAGTTTTTGGTTTAGTAAGCTTTAGGGTATATAATAGAGGTAATTATCCGTTTACCTTCACTATAAAAATGTTAAATTTTAACTAACTCCCTAAAAAAAGAATTATAAGTAATAAACATAGTATATTATTACAATTATTACCTACTAATACTTAAATATAATTGTAACATTATTTGGTTTAGCTGGTGGCTATTAGCTATTTGATACTTGTTATTTAGTAAAAATAATTACTCTATAGCTGTTAGAATATAAAATTACCAATAAAAACATCATTTATGTAATTCAATATATACATTATTATATAATAATAAATAAAAAGCGTAATAAATTACTTATTCAATATAATTGTGTATTTTAATAATAATAAAGTATATGATATATGAGTAACTAAATAAAAAAAAATTATTTCTTTATATATATATATATATATATATATATAATTTAGTATAAAAGTAATTTCGTATTTGTATTTAAAAAAGTTCTAAAATAGAGCTTTTTTAAGTAGCTATTGTTTGATGGTTGAGTTTGCTATTTACTAAATACTTACTTGTCAGCTGTTCTGTAAGAAAAAACTATTAGCTCCTTTAAATAGCTGAACCAAACACCATGAGACATCTAGACAACTAAAAGAATATTATTATATAATTTTAATGGAAATAAATGGAATATTGAAATCTTATTATGATTAATGCTGCAAATGCAATCATTGTAAAAAGGAAGCCTCAGATATAATCATCAGATTCAATTAATGTCACGTTGAGTTAAGGTTTTCCTAATCCTAATTTTTATTTAAAAAGAAAAAAATTCATAACTCCATTTGGCCACGGGCCAACCCCCAGACAGAAGATAAAAAAAATAAAGAATATATATATATATTCTTGACCCACTAATCTTTCTGTATATACAAAAAAAAATTCAAACAATGTCATTTAATTAAAGAGTAATGCTTTATAAAAGTTCTCTCAGCTACACACTACACACAACATTTCTATTAAGCCCAATAAACTATGGGAAAAGAGGATATTTGAGAATCTTTAGCTTCTGTTTTTATGTTTCAACCATACAATATAACATAAAACCTTAAATATAACAATAAAAAGTTGAAGAGTTGCTTAAGCAATGGAAACAAATAAATTTTAGTGGAGGAAAATTAAAATATAAAAATTGTTGGCTCAAATAGCTACAAATGAAGTCTTTATTAGATTTGATAACTTTTTTCACAAAAGGCGAGAAGAAGTTAGAGAGGTGCACCGGAGTTGTATAGTGCAACCATTCTGATGCCTAAATTAGAGATGGGGAGAGATAGGAGAAACTGATCAGAGATGGAGAGGTTGAGAGTTTGGGTTTTTTTTTTACTCAGCATGCAAAGGTTGAGAGTTAGTTTATATAAGGTCTCTAGTATATGCTCCTCATTGGCTACAGTGGTGGTCCTTTTGTGTGTCCATTTCCTACTGGCAGATATCCACTCACCAAGGCTTAAGTTGCAGCATGTCTCTATGACATCTGTAGGAGGAGTGCCTGTGAAAGCTATCGAGGGATTTGTGTTAGCATAGACAGCTTGTCCTTTTTGTCTCCTTAGTTTTATCTTCATCTTTGTATATCCTTAGAGAGCACGTAACCAATCTGGTCTTAGTCTTTTCTAGGCCTCCTTTCCTAATCAGTCTCAATCTACTTTTATTTCGGTCTAAGTCTATTTTCTTCATCTTGATCTTGACCTTTTGGTGGTTGGACCACCAAGCTTGTTGGTCACTTAGGACCATATGTCACCATAGTTCTCCTAAAATGAGTCGATAATTTATGTTCGACCTAATTCATATTGAATGATCTTTTATATGAGTGTCTTTTACTTGTGGTCCCTTAGGCTTGAGGTTTTGGTTTTGATTATTTCGGGGGGTAGTTTCTTTTGGAATTCTGAAATGGTGTTTTCCCTAGTATTTGTTTTGGCTTCTCATTAACTTCTAGGGCACGTATTGTGTTATTAGTGGTGGACATTTTGTTTTTCGAGGGAACACATCTGTCATGTCTGACTGTGCCTTTAAATGCCATGTCTTGTCATTGTCTATTTGACATTTCTAGGTTTTCATTATTTGCTTTCTCTTCTTCTAGTTCTTTCTGCTTTCCTGCATATTATTGGCTGCTCATGATATTCAACATGAGTTTGTCTAGTAAATAATTTTTCTTCCTGTTCTTCTCTCATTTTTCATCTGTTTGCATAGTTTATTTTGTTTATTTGATTAATTTTTTGTCCATAGTCGAGAACTTGTCCGGTAGCAATAGGGAAGTTCTTAGCTATAACAAAGACGAGGATTCTAATAACTCTTTTTCTTCCTATTCTTCATCTTCTTCTTTTGAGGCTCCACAATCTTCCTCCTCTATAGCAAGGATGGACACAGCTGCCAGGGCTATCATTATCCTCGATGATGAGAAAGTGGAAAGCTCTGAAGATGTTGTGATCATCAAGAAGGGGAAAGCTTCGATGAATCCTCCTACTGATCCTGAAGACAATATTGCCTTGTTTGGAGTTAACTGACTCATGGCTATATAGTAAAAATCCAAAAGATCCTCTATGAATCGCGAAAGAGGAAAATGGAGACCAGACTCCAAGCACTCCTTATAAACAGTGGTGATATTACTAGGACTAGATCGATACGCTCCCAAATTCCTAGCCCCTACTACATTATAATCTTCTAGAATATCGAAGTGACCAACTGAGGTCGAGAGCCTAGAGTTACTGAGCACAGACTTCACTTCATCAGCACCCAAAATTTCCCCTTAGGTTTTACTAGCGGGAGAGTATACCTAGATATGAAAGGAGTTATAGGAGGCAGCAAAACACTAGCAGCAACAAAGGACGCTTTGTCCCCACTCCTCTTTAAAGTGGTTGCAGAAGCCATAAACTTTTTCTTTTAAGCCCAAGTCTTAAAGCAACAGCTGTGCTAAGATAAGGCATATGCGGTTTTATAGAGGCTTATAAAGATGTGGCCTTAGAGCCCTCTATGAATGTCTTTCAAAGTTTGATGTCCATCAGTCACAAAGAGGAGCGCCATTACCTTTCAGCTCGATCTAGAAAAGGTTTATTCCATCAAACTCCAAAATCTCTTGGGGTATGGAAAAATTGTTTCTTCTTCATTGGCAGACCTAGAGGTTGGTGTGGTCTATTCACTAAATGGAATGTTGAACTAGAAAAAGGGAGCTGTAACCTACCTATGTCTGAAGAAGAACAGAAGCATGAGGGTCTCCTGTGGTCTAACGCTCATATTGGGAGTTATTCTTCTTTAGAGATGGTTGCTAAAATGGTCGCTTGTTTTAACGTAAACCTCGCCCAGAGGAGTATGAATAGGAATTATTGTTCATAATAGATTATTATATGAGCTTTATGCTGATATGTTTTGCTCTTTTGAAGATTAGCTTATTGTTTTGATTTTTGTAGGAGGGAAAACGAGAAAGTTCTTCGACGCCTGTAAGAGTTAAAAGAAAGAGCAAGAGAATGTTGTCATTGTTCCATTTGTTTCTCTATCACCCCTTCCTTTAGATGCTTCCATTAACTCTACCACTCTAGTTGTTATACTTTCACCTCCAATGCCCATGGTCCCTTAGCCAAAGGGGAGGTTACTATTCCAACCTACGAAGTCCCTCCTAGGTTGGAGATGAAGACTAAAGTGGGGGGTTCCAGTTTCGAGCAGTTTAGGAAGTTTGCTTTAGTTGGGGATGGTTCTCCCTCTCATGGTTATAAACAGTCTACTATGGAGTTTTTGTCTAACGAGACTAGAGCTACTTCCCTCACACGAGCAGATTGTGTTTGAAGCCCTTGTCCCCTTTAGAGGTCTGATTGAGGATTTTCAATAGAACATAAAGCTTTGCTGGGAGGCTTTTGGGAGCCGTGCTACCATCAAGAGAGCTGCAGTCTACTATGACCTGGGTAAGGTTTGTGACCTCCTTGCAAACTCTTAATGAGGGGATGGTTGAAGAATGTATAGAAGGTGAAGAAGGCTCGGCTGATCCGGTCTTTTGAGGTACTTTAGTTTTTTTATGTTCTAACTCTTTGCTTTTGATTCTTCATTACCTATAATTGTTTTTCCTTTTTCACAAGTTGTGTAGTCTAAACTCGAGGCTTATGATATGCTGGACGCTCTTACTAAAGAGAGGGACAATGCCCTATCCTATATTCAGAAGCTTCAAGGCAAGAAGAGTGGGCTAGATAAGGCTTTACAAGTGAAGGAGCAAAGCTTGGTTACTCGAGAGACGAAGCTTTATGGTCGTATTAATTAATTGGAGAAGAGAGCCAGTTCTGTTGAAGCTTTAATGAAAGACCTTAAGGGTCGGGTTGGGACCTTTATTGAAGAAAAGATGTGATTGGAAGAGAAAATACAGTTGGACCTTGATTTATAGTTGATCCTTTCGAGAAGAGAGGGAGGCTCTCGAGAGGTGTGCTAACAAGTTTAAAAGATATGTAGAGGGTATAACGAACTACGCCTTGGATCATATTTATAAAGAGAAGGGCCATATGCTCGCCTGTATCAAGTGCAAATTTCCTGATTTGGATTTCGCTTTTCTAGATGCTGAGAGTAATCAGGAAGATCCAGTGGTTAGTCCTGTTTCTACACCTCTTGAGCCTGGCCATGTTCTTGCTTCGACAAATGTTGCCCTTGTTAATCCTAACCCAATGGCTTTTGGATTTTCAAGTGTCATAATATGTTAGCAATCGAGGAAGTTTGATGTTGGGGTAGGGTTCATTTAGGATATGGTCAACTAAGGAGGAGGAGTTTCTCAAACTATAACCAAGTTATTAGTTTGATGTTGAAGCTCTTAGAGCATGTGTTTTATGGTATTGTACATATTAGCTTGGGTAATAGGTGTTTCGAGTGCATCTAGTATGGTTTATGGTGACCAAAAGAACGGGTAGTGTTTAGGATATGAATTGGGGATGGTGGAGGTGTGGGTTTTTGTGGTGTTTTTGCTTTTGAGCTCTTCAAGCTCTATTTTCGTTTCTTTCATCTGACTTACTACAACATTGAGCTCTCTCATCAACCGAAAATAGTCCATTTATGTAGGTGTCTTTGCATTTTCAACAGTACTCACACCTGCTCCTACACCATCCAACAAATTCTATAGATTGATTGGCATGGATGTTGCAACAGTCGATTATAGAGTTTCCTTTAGAAGGTATTTTCCCCTATCAAATCCTCTTCCTTTTTCCATGCCACATTTTGACCTCACTAATATGCTAAACTTTTTTGCAACTTCTAGTTCTTATAAGGTGAGAAGAAGTTAGAGAGGTGCACTGGAGTTATCCAGTGCAACCACTTTGAAGCTTAAGTTAGCAATAGGGAGAGATAGGAGGAATTAATTAGAGATGGAGACGTTGAGAGGTTAGGATTTTCTTACTTAGTATGGAGAGGTTGAGAGTTGGTTTATAAAAGTCTCTAGTGCGTGCTCCTCATTGGCTATAGTGGTGGTTCTTTTATATGTATTTTTCTATTGGCATATATCCACTCACCAAGGCTCAGGTTGTAATATGCCTTTTCGACATTTGCAGAAGACATGCTTGTGAAAGCTATCGAGGGATTTGTGTCAGTACAGGCGCCTTGTCCTTTTTGTCTTGTTGGCTTTACCTTCATCTTTGTATATCCTTGGAGAGCATGCAACTTGTTTGTACTTGGTCTTTGCATAGTCTTCTTTCTAAATCAGTCTTGTTCTACTTCTTTCGCTTGGGTCTAAGTCTGTTTTCTTCTTTTTGGTCTCAACCTTTCGGTGGTTGAACCACTAAGCTTGTAGGTTAATAATATCATTTTTTTTTTAAATTTGCCTCTGTAAAGGATATTGGATGTCTATTTTACCCCCCAACTTAGGTTTTTAATTCTTTATCCCTCTAACTTTGGGATCCTACTCCACCATTGTTGATTCTAATTTTTACATTTGATTTTCTCACTTAATTGAAATTAGTTTTCAAAGTTAAGAAAAATATATTCTTCTATTAGTAAGTGTTTTAATACATTTTTAGAAGAAGCTTTTAAGTTTGAAAAGTATATATATTCTTATTTGTTAAATAACTTCTCTCTTTTTAGTAAAATTAGAAAACTCTTATCTAGAATTTTCTGTGTTCTATTTTTAATCAAAATTATATACAAAATTTTAAAACTCGATTCAACCTTCTCTTGAGTCATTTTGGGAACAACAAAAATACTAAAACACAAATAATAAATATAAGGCCAAATTATGCTTTCATTTTTCTATCAAAATAATTTTATTTTTTATGCTTTAACTTTTAAACATTTAAATTTTCAATTTTATATCAAATATAGTCTCGGAGAAATTTAATTTGATTTAATAATGGTGTGGCACTCTGAACCAAATTTTATTGGATGTTGCACTACTAACATGTATTAATATGTATATGTGGCATTTAGTTTTTTTCAAATAATGTGACATTTGGTTAAAAAAAATATCTAGTTTACACACAATTAGTCCAGACTGAGAATAAACTAGATTTTCATAGATTTAAGCAAAACTAGCCAATGGAGCGCTTATCTCCAAAGCCAAAAAAAAAATCTAGATCTATATAAGTTTACGGAAATATACCTAAATTAATGTAGTTTTAATTTAAATGCAAGAGCCGTTTACATAATTAGATCGGTGCAAACCTATTTAAAATAAAAATTGTAGTGCCAAATAAAAAATATGTTTGAAGTGTTATATTATTGCTGAACCAAATTAAATTTATAAGCTACATTTGATATGAAATTGAAAGAATATTTATTTAAAAATAAAGAATATAATTATTTTGACATAAAAATAAAAGCATATGATTTTTAATGAAAATTGCCCCAAAAATAACTCAAAAAGGAACCTTATTGCATCTTAATGCCTTTTAATTAATTTTCATAAAAAGTGAAACCTATTAGTTGAAATTGAAATCTATATATAATTGGTAACTTTTTAAGGCTTGATGTGCTAAAGTTCCAATGTCCACTTAAAAGTTTATAATGAAAGCTTCAATAAGATTGATTATATTTTGGTGGATGTTATCTTAATCATTTTGCTAATCAAAGTGCAATAATTAATGCCTATCTACAAAAGCAAATATTTATATCCTTTTTATTTGGAGACAGACATAGTTCCAAGGTGCCATGATTGGATTTGGGTTCCATTAGGCAAATAAACAAATAATTATATGCAATAAATTAAATATTTATTTGTTTATTTGGTTAAAATTTGACTGTTAATTCATGTTTCATGATGTGTTACATGCATCCTGTCATTAGATCTCTATCTCTAATATCTTTGAAGGACGAACTTATTAAGATTATCTGAACTCTTATAAATTTTGCTCAAAACAAGCTAGTTTTATTATTATTATTATTTAAAAGAAAAATTGGAGAGAGATATTGCCCTATGTCTAAGGTCCAAGGACATTCTATGTGGACAAGAGCTGAATTTTATGGTAATAAAAATAATATTGTTTTTAAAAATGAATTTATGATGTTTGTTAAAAATTCTGGTTTTCCAAACAAGGCAGGTCTCATCTCATATTCTTGTAGTCAGCAACATCCAAATTTAAGTGATAAAACCCTATTTGAATTAAATAGAAAATCAATATTTCTCTCACAAAAATCCCTATATTAATAGATTTATATGTCAAATTCATACGTTTTACAGTGTACAAAATTATAATAAAAATTTTTTGACACTCTTATCTCATTCGAATTTTAAAGTCCATGTAAAGAAATTTCAAATTAAAAAAATTTGCGTAACCTGAAATCCGAAATGGTTCATCACTTCATTAGGGGATTAATTTTATTTGCAGTTACTAAACTAATCTCAAATTACAATTTAGTAAGAAAAGAATTTTTTTTTTTATAATGAAAAAATATGTAAATTTTGAGAATGTAACTAAAAATCAGGTTTGGTTGGTTTTGATGACTTATAAATCAAAAGGATGAGGTAAAAAACAAAAGAGATAAAATGCCACATAATTTTTAGTCAAATTTTAAAAATTTAGGTATTTTTTACTGTAAAAAATTCTTTTAAAATTTAATTACAATTAGGGCATAAGTTCACCCATAAAATTTGATCCCTTTATTAGGTATACTTAACAATAAAACTCATTAAGCTTATTTAATTCTCAATTGATTTTTTTTTTATTATAAGACATAATAAGTCGTTGACTACATAATAGGAGATAATCATCTCCTAAAACATATCATAAAGATATTAAATTTCCACTAATATGGTGAATATTAGCAAGGAGACTCGAACTAAAGATCTCTGGTAAGTAAAAATACTAATAAAGCCACCCCTTGATTGACAATTTTAGATAATTTTGGATTGAATTATTAGGCTGCAAATTACAAGAAGGTTATGCAGTTAGAATATCCACATTTTTGGACCATCTGGATGTACTCTTATAACCACATATGATTAACCAAATGAGATTTTTTGAAGAATGGACATATTAGTTTTCCTTTTTAGTATATATTTTTTATAAACTCTACTCTACTAATTAATCTAACCTTCAATGGGTAAAGGTCTTAAGTTTAACTACAAGTAAGTATGTTGGGGCTTTCCCAAATGTATGCTTCTGATATTGGGTCTTTTGTTAATTGTTATGGACCCATTGGAATTACCTAATTCTTACTTATGGTCTGTGAATAAAATGAGTGGAAAAAGGGGGAAATGGATTCTGGAATTTCAACATTCAAATATTCCTAGCAAGCAACCAATTCCCAATAATGAATCTGAATTGAGGATTTTTCTTGTATTTGAGACTGCCCATTGCTGAGTTGTAGCTGCATATTAATTATCATATGCATCTTCCTATTTAGAAAGATACGAACATGTCAATGAAAAATCCTCCTTTTGTCTAATTATAACAGAAGAATAGTTATATTTCCTAAGTTATCTTGAAAATTAAACCTCAAGTCAAGCTATGGGTTGCTCTCAATTTCTTTCCTATGTATTGTTCACTTGAATGCTGTCATTACAAACATAGCTATTCTGTCATTACCATTTAATTTTATATTTAATTATAGTACAAGAAATGTTATCCATGAATAATAATAGCAACTAAAAATAACTTATGCAAAAACAAAAGGGCGAAAGAAACACTAAGCCCCCAAAAACTTTTCAACAGATTTATATACAAGTGAGAAGTCATCTTCCCTTAGTTCTTTGAGTTGATGAGAAATGTTGATCAACACACTTGTGTTAAAGTCAAAATCTCAAGCAATTTAGTAGTAAGTACTATTAATAGATTTAAACACTGCACCATATAAAAAGCAGTTGCAAATTCCATGCCAAATGCCAAAACCCACAATCACCCAAAAACTTCAAGGGTTGAAAAAATAACGCAAAAAGATTCTGATAAATATTTGAAAATTTAAATTTTAATAATATTCTAATATTCATGATTCCCTTTATTTTTTTAAAAGAAAAGAGATTAATTGGTCAGTATTTTTATTATGACTAGAAAATATGTAGCCTTATTCACAATTGCAAGTATGCAATGAATGGTATAGAACCAATATAGAGGAAAGTATGTTGGGCCTTGCCCAATTCTATGTTGGGCTTCTGACAAGAATATGGCAAACATCAGTAACTTTTCCTTTCAATGATCCCAGTTGAAACTGTGCCAAACTTATCGTTTTTTTCGTCATCTCATGCAACAGTCCTGATGATTTTCATTGTCCATATGAACCCACGATGTTTCTAATATTGGGTCTCTTGTTTTTGGCCCACTGGGCTTTCCTAATCATTAGCTATGGTCTCTAAATAAAGGAAAATTTACACGTTCCTGACCAAAAGTGGAAAGTTTTTTTTCAATTATACCGGCAAAAAATTTATATTTTTAATTCCATTTTTTGCATTTTTATTTTTATTAATTTTTTTTTCAAATATTAGATTTTGCTATATTTAACATATTTTTCATTTAATTAAGACAGCGAATGATCATTTTTCACATTTTAAACAAAGATTAATAATTTTATTAAATTGCATTACAACTATTAATCTTTATGCATGCATTTATTTACTTTTAATCACTGCTTAATTAATTTAATTACCAAAAAATATATAAAATTGAATTTAATTAACTTAATTATGAAAGTAAATGGTGAATTTCACCAACGGTACTTGCAAATTGTAACAATATAGTTTTTCAAAGATTATTTTAGTTATAAAATAAAAGTTGAGGTAATTTTATGTTATAAATAATCTTTGAAATACTGAATTATTACAATTTATATAATTGAGATACCGTTGGTGAAATTCATCCTAAAGTAAACCTCGGACAAACCTTAATTACAAAAAAAAATGTAAACTTGTATTTAATTAACTTAGTTAAGATTATTTACTTTAATAAATATTGGGTAGATCTCTAGTAATTTTTAGTTGAGAGATTGACTTGATATTGGATAAACATTAAGTAAA
Source organism: Balakata baccata (assembly GCA_949630135.1). Lineage (NCBI taxonomy): Eukaryota > Viridiplantae > Streptophyta > Magnoliopsida > Malpighiales > Euphorbiaceae > Balakata > Balakata baccata. The sequence goes on from CATIWF010070908.1 coordinate 45,548, forward strand.
TATTGGATAAATGTTAGGTAAACCTTACATAACCTCAACTTTGATATTGGATAAATTTGGGATATAATTTGAATAAACCTTAAATAAATCTTTAATAAATCTTTTGCTATTTCAATTTTCATTAATTTTATAGTAAACTTCGGATAAATCTCATAAATATTGGATAAATTTTATATAACTTCAACTTTCATTAATTTTGTGTTAAATTTTAAGTAAATATCGAATAAACCTTAAGATAAGTCTTGGATAAACTTTTTAAAACTTTAATTTTTATTAATTTTTTAGTAAATGTTGAGTAAACTTCTGGTAAACGTTAGATAATTCTTTGGTAAATTTTGAGTAATTCTTGTATAAATTTTAGTAAATCTTGAGTAAATCTTATATAACATTAACTTTCATTAATTTTCTTGTAAATATTGGGTATAATTTAAGTAAACTTTAAGCAAATTTTTGATAAATCTTGTGTAATTTCAACTTTTATTAATTTTCTTGTAAACATTTGATATAAGTTAAGTAAATATTAAGTCAATCTTTAATAAATCTTTTGTAAATTCAATTTTTATTAATTTTATAGTAAACTTTTGGTAAATTTTGGGTAAACTTTAGACCAATTTTGGTTAAACCTCGGGTAAAACTTAAATAAATATTAGGTAAATTTTGAGTAAATCTTATGTAACTTTAACTTTTATTAATTTTATAGAAAATCTTGAATAAACATCGGGTAATTTTTGAGATAAGTCTTAAATAAACCTTTTGTAACTTTAATTTTCATTAATTTTTTGGTAAATGTTGGGTAAACTTAGGGTAAATTTTGAGTAATTCTTAGTTAAATTTCGGTAAATCTTGAGTAAATCTTATGTAACTTTAACTTTCATTAATTTTCTTATAAATATTGAGTATAACTTAAGTAAGTTTTAAGTAAATCTTTAATAAATCTTGTGTAATTTCAACTTTTATTAATTTTCTTATAAACATTTCATATAATTTAAGTAAATATTGAGTAAATTTTTTATAAATATTTTGTAAATCTAATTTTCATTAATTTTGTAGTAAACTTTTGGTAAACTTTAGTTAAATCTTAGGCCAAATTTGAGTAATTTTTTTGGTAAGCCTTTGTAAATGTTGAGTTAATATTGTATAATTTCAACTTTTATTAATTTTCTGATAAATATTTGATAAATCTTGAGTATAACTTTAATAAATCTTAAGTAAATTTTTGATAAAACTTTTATAATTTCAATTTTCATTAATTTTACAATAAATATTTGGTATACCTGATTTTTAGTATTTTTGAAAAAGACTTTGTATATGTAATTTTTTAAAAAAAAATTTTGAGGGGCGACTTTTTTATAAATGTTTACTCACTTTTTTCTATTTTTTGTAAAATTTTCCTAAATAAAAGAGTTGAGAAAAAGGGAGAATAGATTGTTGAGAAAAAAAGCAAGAAGAAAAGCCAAAAAAAAAAAAGGAGGGGGGTGGGGTGGCGTGGGGTGGCGTGGGGTGAACGCAAAATTTAACGATGTTCGGCAATGTACCTATGCCTTGGGGAGCAAACAGCTATCTGTCTCTTATATTGATTGAATAAATTAGGATTACAATACATAAGATGTGTTTAAGACTGTAAGGTACACTTTTACAAAATTACCCTTGTACAATACTTATTTTTCAACATTATTCACTTACTTTTTAATTGATAAGTGAATAAAGATAATAAAGAAAGAAAAAATGAAATATATAATTTTTTAAAATTTATAATTTTTAAAAACTTTTCTCTTTTTCACCAACCAATAAAAAAAATAAGTGTTAGAAAATATTTTAAAAAAAAATAGTGTATCCTTAGTATTATTCTTCCGAGAAATATTAAGGCTTTTTCTTGAAATTGAGACTGCCCATGCGTGAGTTTTAGCTGCATTTTATTATAAGCATCTACCATTTTCAAAATGCTATCTCATTTAGGAAGACAACAAACATATTGATTTGTTTGAATTGAAAATTTTTAAAATTCATTGATTTTGTAGGATCTATGAATTTTAAATCTACAAATTATGAAATTCATTTATTCGTAAAATATATGAATTTAGTTGTTTAGTTTGACGATAAAATTAATAGATTGATGATATAATTACCCTTAAAGAAAATTTCATTAATCACCTTAAATTTTATTTAAATAATTACCATCATTTTTTTTCTTTCCATTTTCAATATTATCGATTTTTTAGCTTTTTATTTTCAAAACTTGCCCTTATCTAAACACTCTTCACAGTCCCGTGGCCAACCACGATTCCACGGGCCCAACCTTGCTGGAATCTCTCTCTAGCATTGACATCTCCGCCTATTTTCGCACTTCAACTAGATTTTTTGTCGTCTCTTCGATTTCCGATTCTTAGACCCTTATCTACATTGGCACCTTCTTTAGATCCCTCCTTTTATTCTCCACTCATAACTATCACTCCCAAATATCCTTAGTCCACCCTTGATTTTGATGTTCGAAAAAGAAACATTTCATTTTTGCAAAGTGTTTTTATTTGGGATTTTCAAAATATTCCAAAATTATATTCAAAATATTTTCAAAATATACTTAAAATTTATTTAGTATACCAAAATTAGGAATAAGAATTGGATTTCTATTCCAAATTTTGTTTTAGTATCTTATTTTTTTTTTTAATAGAGTTCACAATTACTCAATTTACTAAAATTCCCATCACTCAATTTTTTATGGTATTTGGAATCCCTTTCCGACTAATATTTCTTTCTCAATTGACATAGGTGAGCACATTTCAATTTGAGCACTTTTTCCATCTTGATACAATTCTCACTTTCACCTCACATGTTGTAATTTTTTTTTTTTTAGAAAGATTATTAGTAATTTTAATATTTTATCCTTAAATTTAGCCACTAATTATAATTACATATTAGTTTTTTAAGTATGGCAACAAAAATTGACATTACACTTTAATTCTCTGATATTTTAATTTAATTATATTTTTTTCAGTATTTAAAATATCATTTTATTTTTTTTATTTTAAATATTTTTTATCTAATTAAAACATCTAAATTTATCTTATTAAAAAATTTTAACTTTTTTTTAAAAACCAATTGCACCCTTGCATCAACAAATTGGATTAACAGCATGATATTTTAGTTTTTTTCTTACATTTTACCCTCTAAATCATAGTTATCACATTAATTAGTTTATTGCTATTTATTTGTAAAATTAGTGAAAAGTTTTGGAAAATTGAAACTTCAATAAGCAAAAGAGAAAAAGGGGAATATGGAAATCATATAACACTATTTTTAAGAGTTCAAATGCGTGACATCAAATTCATACATAAAATTCAATTTAATTTTAATTAATAAATCAATCAAACAATCACTTAAATTATTCCAATTTAATATGCAGTCTAATTTAATTCAATTAGGAGACAAAAATGTGTTTTTTAAATGTAATTTTTCTTAAGATAAGTTAGAATAAATATTTGGATGAAACTGTTAGTAACTCAAAATTATATTTGAATATAATATAATTAATTTTTAAAATTACAGTGTGTAGTATTTTTAATAATTATTATAAATAATATGAATAATAATTTATCAAATTTTATAAAATATATGTGATAAAATAGCTAAAAAAATAAAATATAAAATCAAGTGTTAAAAAATAATTACTGATTCATTTGTTTATAAAATATAGAACTACTAAAAACAAGAGTTATTATAGAAAATAATTAATTTTTGAATTCTATTCCAATTATTTATAGAATCATTCCAAATATAAAAATAGAATTTCAATTCCTATTGCATTATTATAACAAAAAGAAACATTGGAATCCAAAACTTCAATTTTAAGAATATGATTCTATTTCTTATTCTTTTGGTATACCAAACATGACTTAAGAAATTTCCAAAGTATTTTCAAGCAATATCCAAAATATTTGATGTTCCCAAAATATACCAAACCAAGTTATATCCAACATATTCCTAAGAGTACTTAACCAAGGTATACCTAAGATATATTGAAAATATATCGCATTTATACTTTTTGGTATACTTTAGAGTGACTTTTTGAGTTTAGATACTCTTGTAATATTTTTTAAGTGCTTTGGTTATGTTTGAAAAAATGTATTTTTGAAAAATTTCCTTACCATTTCACTTATATTTGCTTTAATGACCACAAATCATAGATTTAACAATTAATTTCTAATTTTACCCTTTATTAAATATTAATTATTAATTAAGTATATACAATCAATTTTTACTGTATAATTAAAAATTTTAAAAATAAAATTAGTTATTTTAAGAGTTAAAAATAAAAAATAAAATATTATACGTCGTAATATTTGATTACATTGCTAAAAAGTATTTTTTATTAATAATTTAATGCATATTAACACTATATTATGCAAAATAATAATAATAATAGTAAAGCAATTAGTTAAAATTAAAAGAAAATTGATTTTTACTTTTTTATGATTAATGATAATTTTGAAATATTATTAAATTCATTTATTATGGATAAGCTTGGAATAAAAAAATTTGGTAACTTCTCATTGATCAAAATTCATAAACTTTGAACTTTCCCACCTCGGAGGTGAAAAATTAAATCCTTTAAACATAAAAAATTTTGATAGACGAGAAATTTTACAAAATTTATAGATTTTAATATTTTCTAAACAGTTAAATGAATTTAATATAAATACATAAATTATTCAAAATAGTTCATTTAAAATCCATTAAACCAAACATAGCCATATACAAAACGTGGGCACATGATATGATTTACAACTAAGATTGGATTGAATCACAATTCACAAGGCAGACAGAAAGCAAAGGTAATCCATAGGAAACAGTAGAAGGAAAGATAAAGGTCTTCGGTCAAAACTCAAAAGTAAACAAAAGGAACTTATGTATTGCTTTCCCAGAAAATGATGATATATTTTGCACAAAACAACTCTTTTAAATTATACAAGAAACCCAAAACTCAAAGCAATGTTCTCATCGATTTTCCATGCATATAGAATCTCCCAACCTAATGACATTTTCCTTTAACAGCATCGAAATCAAACAAACTTCATGTAATTCCTATAAGTTACTCATCTAGAGAAAAGTTGAGTGCACGTACACGCTCGGCTGCTGATCACCAAGTCAGTGAAGTAAAGCATATTTAATTGTGGAGATGGGTTCAATTTCCAGTAATAGTACCTCTATTGTTGAGTGGCTATTTTTTCCATCTTAAGCACTTGTTATGTTTTATGTCAAAGCTAGAATGAGAGGTTAGCTGCTTTGATGGTTGCGTGAGGGCGGTTTTCTCCATTGCATTTATGAATTTCCGCAAGTGCTTGATATATTCCGGGTACGTCTCAAGGTTGCAATGTCCACCTCCTTTGACCCACAAAGGATCATATTTTTCCTTGGCAAGTTCCCATAGACGCTTTCCATGATACCAATCAACAATGTCATCATTCGTACCCTGAATTCATAACAAATATTAACGATGACGACAATGCAAAGGCATGATTCATGCTGAAACAAGCATATTTTGGCATTTATTGGTTACTGCACAACACTATAATATGCAACCACACTCATCAACTGCACTCCAGTTCTTCTAGTTTCAGCTGATTTGACCACAGCCATGCTTTACCAGCTTCACATATAGAATATATTTATTTGTAATGGATGGGCTGCTTCTAAGATCAAGAATTCATATAGTTGGCATCTATTACAATATAATAGAATCATTAAATTGCTTCACAGTGACAATATAAAAATGACAAAGAAAATATGCTAAAAATTCAAACTTACAGCATCAGCTTTCAAGAGTTCTCATCAAGAATTATGAGGTCATTTACAAATTGACACCAATCAATATCTTATGGTAATATTTGGAAAAGCTAAAAAAATATCATACACAAAAATGAAGAATTATATGTTGATTAGCAATTTTCTGGCATAATGAATACAGACATGCAAACTTCACGAAGCAGATGATCATTGATATAATGGCAAAGAGTTCCGTGAAAACAAGGGAATAAGCTTGAAATAATAACCATTAAGCAAGAAACTTACATGTATAACCAGAACTGGACAAGTGACATGCCGTATTTTGTCGATATTCTGTAAGCAATACACAGCTTGTCAAATAAAAAATGTAAGAGTAAGAGGAAATATAAAAAAATCCAACAAACTAGAGTTACACTGACCTTGTAAATGTCAAACCAAAATGTCATTTTGACAGGATACAAGACCCTTATTCCTGAAAGAATTGCACTGTGTAGAACAACACCTCTCAACTTCTGTAAACGGGAAGCTAAATGCAGGGTAGGTCCACTTCCAACAGATTGACCATACAATATCAACTCCTCTGGCTTAACTCCATAATCCTTCTTCAAACAATTGTACACAGCCTCTATGTCATAGTATGTGTTGAACTCAGATGGCTATAACAATAACAGATATAACATTTAATTAGATTAAGCCACATAAGTTAAAGAAATAAAGAACATATAGGTAAAGAATTAATCTTTCGAGGCAAATGCTAATCACTTGCTAATTATCATTTTCCACTTAAAAGGAGAAAAAATAAAAAAACAAAAAACTACATAAAGATTGTTTTTACCTTGCCAGAAGATGCTCCATATCCTGAATAATCGTAGCTGGAAAATAGCGAAAATGCCTTGTGAGTAATGATGCATACTAAAGCATAATCATACTATTGAAAGCACATGGGCTGCATCATGATTCATACAAGGAAATGAACCCTCTTTCCTTAATAAATTGATTCAACAGAATTTTGAAACATCAGTTCTGCATCTTTAATCATTTTATTTATTGAACTGATATTAAAACAAGACATCAGTACAATAAACTAACTAGGTAAATTGTGCTCAATTACTATAATGCGAGTTTAACTCAATTTTTCTCAATCTTTGCATCCTCATGGCTTGTAAACATAATGGAAAAAAGAAGAAATAATTAGAAAAAGATCAAATATAATATTTTAACATTTTAATACCGAAAAATCCAAGAGTAAATATGAATTAGCAAATAGTAGAAAGAGATGCTGACAAATTCCAAAAGAGATGAGGACAAGATGAGGAAATATCTGGCCCATGATTAAAGAAATTTAAATCAAAATTCTAACATTTATTAACTTTATTTTTCTTTTTTGGTTTATTCAGGATTGTAAGATCATAAAAGTGCAGAAGAAAAAACAGAGAAATGATTATAAAGCCGGCAACATTATTAAATCAATGCTCGGATCAGAAATTGGCCCATGTTATTAAAGCCTCCACATCAATAAAACTCACAGAAATGATGGCACCGGCATATACAGACAGAAAAAAAGAACAGAGGAAGAGGGCATAAAAAAAGGGGCAAAATAACAAATAAGAAAAATAATTCAAAAGATAGAAAATGAACAAATCAGCAAATGGGATGATGAAAAAATTAATTCCACAAACAAAACCAATAAAGAAAAGAGAAGTACAACAAGATGAAACCAACAAGGAAACAATTCCCATAAATCAAAAAGTGGGTCATAATCCAATCACCAAAGCAACAAACACAAATGAATAAAAAACACGAAAGACCACCAATATCAAATAAGGAAAAAGCAAAAGGGGAAGCATACCTCATAATGAAGAAAAATGAGGCAAAAACATACCTCATAATGTTGACCCTTAAATGAGCTCTGAGCTCAATGAAGAGGTCATGCATTTGGCCGAGGTCCGCTGCGTTTCCATGGGAATACAAGAGGGTAAACCTCGCAAAAGGGTGTTTCCAAAACGTGGCAACAATCTTATTGCCTGCCTTAGTCTCCAATAAATGGACATTCATATTCTTATCAGCTGTAACCCCAGGCATAATCGGTCTCCCATCTTCCTCTCTGCCCACATCGTAGGTGGGTGGGTCTGGCGGGAAAAACGCGAATTTCGCCGCCACATTAGACGTTACATTTCCCATTTACTGGTTTTTTTTTCTTTTTCTTTTTGTCTCTGAGACAAAAACACAAAGAGAAAGTGGAGAATACAAAAACAGAGAGAAATCTTCTTCAGAAACAAGCGTATAATATGATTAAAACTCTGTTTAAATTAAAATGTGTTGCAGCAAATTGCAAGCTTTTCCATGTATTATAATGAGGTAAAAGTAAATATATTGGTTGAGGTGCTTTTATGGGTTAATGTGAAGGGATCCGATCTAAGAGGGTGAGCTGAAGATGGTGGTGGTGGCGGTGGTGGTGGTGGAGATGATGGAGAAGGAAACCGAAACCCAGAAAATTAGTAATATGGAATTTTATGGGACATATGTGCTAGAGAGCGAGAGAGGGAGAGAGAGAAACAGAGGGCTAGATAGAGAAGAAAAAAGGTGCCTTGGTTTTGTTGTATATTATAATTTATATTTATAAATATTTTGTTTTAATTTATTTTTCAATAACTTGATAATTTCTATTTATTTATTTATTTAAAAGGTAAGCTGATTCCTATTTTTGAGTGTACTTTTGAGTCTTTGACCTTTTTATCTTTTTATTGAATTGGTACTCTATAATTAACATTAATGAGTGATGACTATGATCTATCTAATAATATGATATTTTTTTTATAGGATATGCATCTCTGCTACACTTTTTAGAAAAAAAAAAAAAAACCAAGAGAAAAAATTACAAGTAATTTCCTTTAAATTGTAATTTTATTTTTTATAATTTGGTATTGAAAATTAGCACAATTAATTTAGAGTATGTCATCTAAAACTATGAATAATGGTGAAAACTCCATCAAATGATTTAAAGTAATATTTATAACTCAAATTTGAAATTCTTAGTTAAAAGTGGAAAAATTCAGATCAATTCATATGCCCTCTTATTTAAATTATAAATATTTTATTTGAGTAAATTATAAATATTTGATTTATCTAACTCTTAGTTGGTTATTCAAATTAAGCCTTTTTTGACATTTATTTTTTTTACATATATTCAATAAAAGCTTAATGTAGGCAAATAAAAAATTAAAAAACTTAACATATAATTAGAGCTAGCAATTTATATTGTGTTGTATTTAATCGTGTTGTATTTTATTTCGTGTTGTGTCCTATTTTGTATCGTATTTTATTTCATGTCACTTTAATCGTATTAGATACACGTTATATGATACGAAACTATTAGATAAAATTAACTAAATATGTCTATACATATATATATACACAATACGAGACACAATTATATGCGAATATTAATATAATTATAAAAATAATAGTTATACAATATTTATTTATATATAAAATATACTAATACAATTAATTTTAACATAATGCATTATAAACTTATTATTTATAAATATTATAAATATTTAAAATATTATAATATATATTTAAATATTTTATATAATTTGACTTTAAAATAATTAAATCTTATATATATTTTTGATCGTGTTTTAACAGATTAAACAGGTAAAATCCGTTGATGATACGGTTTTTTCTATATTTTAAACGTATTGATACGGTTATAATCCATATTCGTTAAGTTTAAATTCATATCCATATAAATTTGTATTGTTTCGTGTCGTTTAATGTCACAAATTGTCAATTCTACGTAAAATATCCACATAATATAAATGTAAAATATTTATTTTTTTAATTGCGAGTATTTACTTATTAATTATTTATGTTATCCATAATTATTGCTCTTAAAATCCTTTTACTTACAAAAAAAAACTCTCATAATCCTAGCTCTATTGTTTTTTTCCTATATGTTATTTGATTTCAACAAATATAATTTGAAAAATAACTAAATTTTACAAAAGTATGCTTAGATAAGTGTATTATTCCTTAATGCTTATATGATTTCTATCCATAATAGAATATTGTCTGGCAATAAGCAAAATCAATCCAAGAATTATCATATCATTCTCAACTACAATTTCAATTTCTTGTCGCATTATATACTATTTTAAGTGTGTAAAACTAAAATACTACAATTGTATTTAACAGAATATTTTTATCTACTAATATAATCAAATAACTTTACAACTTTTATCAATGATTATATATATTTTTTCTCATGTATCGCACATAAAACTATTCAAGAAATACTAGCAATATTTTCTTTACAAATACTTTATTAAATTTTGCTCTACAATTGGTCTACATGCATATTCATCAAAATTTTATTTATAAATTTACTATTTTATTTACCAAATTAAACATAATAATGTTGACCCGTTATAAAACTAAATGTTAAAAAATATTGGAAAGAAAATATTGTTAGTAAAATTATTTAAACTTTCATGAATTTTACCCTTAAACTAAAAAGAAAAAGAAAAAAGGAAAAAGAATGGTTGCTTCCCACAAAAGAGTCAAAACAAGCGCTCCTAGAATAAAATCACAAAAAGGCTGTTTAATATTACATTTGGAAAAAAACGTGGAAAATTTTTTTATATTTTTAAATTTTTTTAAAATTTTAAAAATTAATTTTGGTACAAATATAAATAGATATTTTTTTAAATTATATTTAAAAAAATAATTTATAAAAAATTTAAAAAATCAGTAAAATAAATAAAAAAAATTCAAAATCTATTTTTAAAATTTTTCCAGTTCCGAGCACCTTAAAAAATAGTAAGCACTTCCTATTAAGTTTATGTAAATATATATATTAAAAAAAAGGAAGATGGACGGCAGAGATTTGGTCAAAGGCTGCTGAGGATCGCAGAAGAGAAAGATGTCAGTGTCAGATATTTTTTCAATTGGGTAAGCTTTGGTCAGCCATTTGTGATTTTGGTATGCGCACGTATATATTGTGCTTAATTTTGTACCTTTATATTATATTTTGTTATTTATTATTCCCATAAGTCTTTTGAATTTAACTATTATTATTCTTTAACTATTAATTTACAATTATTTAAAAAGATGACTTCCCAATAGCCAAAGTTATATAACATTTTCGTATTTTTATATTAAAATGCAAAACATTCTATAAATCTGCATAAGAAGAATGGTTTGGATTTGAAATATTCAAATACAGAAGTCGCTTTTAATATATTATATCATGGATTTAAATTATTTTTTTCATTGGCATGCGAGATTTAGATCAAATAAAAAAATCATGAATCAGTTTCATGTATTTTTATTTTTTCTCCTTTTGAATTTTAGATTTTTCTCATTAATTTGTAGTTGATTATTGCTAAATTTTGAAAACGTAGGAATATAGCATATTTATAGAAGTATGAAGTTTTTCTTTTCTACTTTTCAAAAAAAAAAAAAAGTTTTTTCTTTTCTAGGAATTCCTACGAGCAGAAATATAGGAGTATGCGAAAAAGAAGATTGTGTGCATCCATTCCCATATCTAAGTTTGATTATATAATCAAAGTCAATGTTCAAAAATAGAAAACAGGTGATAACGAGAAGAAAAAAAAAGGAAAAAAAAGTATTTGCAGTTATTTTATTTACTTAGTCCTGTTTGGTTAGACTGTCCAATTGGGGTGATAGCTACTTGGTAATTAAATATATGTTTGAATTGAGAAATTTTAAATGAAAAATTGTGAAAATTTTTTAAATTTATGTCAAACCTATCATTTGACTACATGAAAAAAGTCAAAATTTATATATTTTGAAAAATCTCTCATCCACTAAAATTTTTATTTTTAAAGGATTTGATTTTTTTCCTTCTAAGTGGAAAAATTTAAAATTCATGAATTTTGATCAATGAGAGATTGTTATCAAATTTTTTTATTTAAAAATTGTCCCTAATAAATTAATAATATTCTCAAATTATTCTTAATTATAAAAAAATAAAAATTATTTTTTTAATTTCAACTAATTGCTTTATTAGTGTTAATATACATTAAATTATTAATAAAATTTTTTTAGCAATGTAATTAAATATTATAATGTATAATAATTTTATTTTAAAAATTTTTAAGTATATAGTGAAATTGATTTTATATGCTTAATTAATAATTAATTATCAACATTTAATAAAGAGTAAAATTGAAAATTAATTGTTAAATTTATGTATTGTGATCATTAAACCAAATATAAATATAAGAATAATTATATCATCAATTCATGAATTTTATAATTAAACCAAATGATGAAAATCTTAGAATATATGAATTTTGCAATTAACAGATTTAAAATCTCTGAATTTTAAAATTTTTCGATAAAAAAGGAGCCTAATAGTTATTTAGGATCTTACATTTAGTAAAATTAGCAAATTATATTATGAACTCTATACCATATTGCAAAGTGGATCAGAGTCTTTTCCCAAATGTGTATTAATTTTTGAAAGTAAACAGCAGTTAACAACAAGCTCTTCTTTCCTTTTCTGCAATAGAATTGTATTTTCCTATTTTGCAGATTTATTTTTTGTATTTTCTATTCGTCGTTCTCTCTGTTTATCATTTTCTATTGTCTTCTCTATTATTTTCTATTGTCTTCTCTTTTTTTTTTTGTGTTTTTCTAGTGTGAGCTACTGCTCCATTCTCTTTTTTATTATTCTCTATTCTCTGTCTTTTTTTTTTGTGGTGTGATTTTGTTTCAATTTGTTGTCTGCAGATGCGATTTTATATTGGTTCTTTATTCTTTGAGTTTCCTCGAAAATGATTTAATGAATTTATGCATACATATCAAAATACAAAAAAAAATCTATTAAATTAAATATATAAAATAATAATTTTTTACTTTATTGCCAATGAAACTACAATTTATAACATATAGTTTACTAATGATAAACTTATAGTTTACAAGAAACAAACCCGTATAAATAAACTAATGAATATGTACTATATTTTTAGTGAATATATAGATTATAACAAATGAATTTACAATTTATAACATATAGTTTATTGATAATGAACCTATAGTTTCACAATAAATGAACAAGTATTAACAAACTAATAAACTTTTTTTTTATTTCTAAATAACCTACAAATTTAAAACAAATGAACATGTATCAATAAACTAATGAATATTTACTTTATTGCTATTGAATATAAAGTTTAAAACAAAATGAATATGCATCAATAAACTAATAAACCTATATTTTTACAACAAATGAATTCATATTAATAAACTAATGAATATATCGAGTTTAGAGTTAATGACATTAATTTATTAATTTAAAAAAAAGGAATGCATGCTTTTCAGTTTTGGTTTCTCATGCATATAGATCCCTTGTCCATATTGCTACAGGAGTCCATGGTATAACAATCCAATAATATAGTATAATACTTATTTGATGAAATTATTTATTTTAATAACTTAAATAATAATAATAATAATAATTATTATTATTATTATATATAATCAATTATAAATAAAAAGAAACAATAATATTAATATCTAGTTTCATTATAAACGAAATTAAGGAGAAAAAAATAGATGAATAAATTAGTAAGCGAAATCAAGAAAAAAAAAATGCAACAGAAAATGATATTCAAATTGATTATTTATGTTATTTTAATATTACCAGCAAATTCATCAAATTTCAACACCTATTTAAGTGCAAATAAAAATTTTCAATGGCCAAGGATCGACAACTTAAAATAGAGCTTAAAAGGAGAAATTGTATATACCAAAGATGGTAGATATTAATAGGAGAAATTGTATATTATTTGAAGGGGTTAATTATATAATTTTATTAGAAAATGTTACAATAAATGGAGTTTGAGGATTCCATCAACTATCAGTTATTGATAAAAAAAAACTCTATTAAATGCTTTTTGGATCAGTTGATGGGCATGAAAAAATTATCGACTGTCTCAATCAACTAAACCAAATACCATCTTAATATGTAATTAGAGCCGAAGCGTCTGTCGTGAAAGTAAAATTCTGTCGAGAAAGCCATGCAAATTTTGTTTCTAAATTTCTAAAATACCAAATTAAACCGGACTTTGGAAATAAATTACCTACAAAGGTATTATTTTTGCCACGAAATGTGCCGTCGGTAAATTCTCGTCGAGAAAACCATTGCGCTTTGTGAAGGGATATGTTTCTATCACCAAACCTGTGGTCCTAATTGTAAACATTTTCTTGATAAGAAAGTTCAATTGGATATTCGAATTTGAACCTTAGAACTTTGATTACTATATTAGTACCGATAAGTTAAAGTTTATTGGAAACATAAACTTCTTTAGTGAAATCTACTATTTTAATATGGAAGTAGATTATAGAGAGGAGTTTTTCATCTTCCTAATTTATGGTTAGAGTGGTTTTTTTTCCTCACGTATTAATAAAATTAAATATTGCTTATAAAAAAAATAGAATTAGATAAAATAATAATAATAATAATAATAATAATAATAATAATAATAATAATATGTGGAAGGTTGGAAACTGATAAATTTTAATTGAATTCACATTGAAGTTGTTCAATTAAATTATTAAAACTACATTGGAAAAATTGAAGGATTTAAAAAAAATGGCAGGATTTGAAGAGATAAAAAAAAAACAATGTTTATTCAGAACAATTAGGTAGGTTATCAACAGAATTAATTGATATGTACATCAAAATTGGGGGACCTCAGAAATTAAAAGTGAGGGCACCTAAAATTTATCCAAAATAAATGAGAAACAAAAGTGGGCTGACTAATATAAATGAACTGAAGTTGATGTTGGAAACAAATAGTATTTGAACGTATATTACGTATTGCATAAAGATGCATATCATGTAATTCATGAATGCATACTAAAAAAAAAAGGAAAAGCATTAAGGGAATATTTAATTTAGGCAAAAGAACTTACCCATCCATTTTGTATTAGTCCATTTTCACCATTTTACCACTTCGTCCGTTTTTAGTTCAATTTGTCCTTTATAATTTTATTTTTGGTTCATTTGTCTCTTAAACATTAAAATAATATGCTGCTAGCTTGTTATTTCATGCACAAATGAATTTTTCAGACAAGATACATTGTTATATGGTAGTTGAATCTATCATGTTTTTCAAATATTAAGTGACAGTGGATCCTGATTGGTTAGTGAGAAGAAAAAAAAGAAAATTATTTTAGAAAATTTTTCTCCTTATCAACCAATTAAAAGGTGAGCGTTAAAAAATATTGAAAAGTGTACTGCATCTCTAGCATTCCTCAACGGAAAATTCAAATCAAAAACTAATTAAGTGACCAAAAATAACAAAAAATGAATAAATAAATAAAACTAATTATGACTTAATCATTTGATTTAATTGATAGTAATCATTTCTAACTTATTATTATTATTAAACTCACAAAAGACAATCTGATAAAAATAATAAACTTTCAAGACATCATGAAGCATCTGGCTCTGCAGACCACAGAAGAAGCCTAGAAAATATGAAGACCAAAGATCCAAAATCAATTCTGGCGCACATTATTTTTGTTATGAAAGTGATTAATCCAATATCCGAATAAAACCACGATAGAAAGATAGAAGGAATATGAAACTTGTATATTACACAGTGTGCTTAATATAAATTTGCCCTCTATTAAAAGTGTTTAAAATAACTGATATTTGTCTTCTATGATATAATAAATATCAAGTAGATGTTGAACATATAACACTCACTTACAGCGAAGTGAAATAATGTCATTCACTCTATCACTTGAGGAGAAGAACAAGGAGAAAGAAGAAGTCTCAAAAAAAAATTTTCAACAAAAGCCAATAACTCATATTTATACTAGAGGGAGGAGACAATGCATTAATTGTAATTAAATTCTTTTAAGACTGCCAATTAAGCCTTTGTAATATCCAAATAATAGTAAATTAATCTTTTAAATATTATAAAAAAAAGAAGTTTAAAAGACAAATTTGAAAAAAACCAACGATACAATCGTGTCAAATTGACTTGGTCGTGTCACATGACACAAACATACCATTTACTTTGACACGGTCATGTCAAAATGATACGGGCATGTCATGCGTTATGCATGCACTTCGACACAGTCGTGTCAAAACAACATAGGCGTCACATATTATGCACACATTATACCCAATGACATAGGCGTGTCTCATATTACATATATACTGTGTACAACAACACAATTGTTTGTGTTCTTCAATTTCTAAAAATAAAAAAAATATAGAAGTTGGGCTTGATTTGGAACAAGAAATTTTGGCCCGATATTTGTGCACGACTGTACGTAGGGTGTGCACCCTTTCATTGGCCTATTTTGGACTATGGATTTGCACCCCTCTTGCACTTGAGTGCGTGAGAGAGAGCATTTCATGCTACTTTTTTACCAATGTAAGAATATTCTTTTCCATATAAACCATGTCCCAACTTATAATTTGAGTGATGTGAGATAACTATCACTCACTTTTTTCACTTTCACTTCATTTCTCCTTAGTAAAGAGCTTATTTTGAACTTTAATTTCTATTCACACATCAACTATGTTGAACATATAGATGTATTAATTTATAGTTATCGTGTCAAGAAATATATATTCGGGTCTTCCTTCCAAAATTGAGTTGTGAGACCTACTCGAATTACCCTTTCAAAATAGCTCATAATCACAATTTTTCCTACAATTTCCCATATGAATAAAATTGAGCAGAAGGTAAGACGAAGAAAACTTTACTACGTGATAGTGTTTTATAATTAAAACCTACATAGGATAGGTAGTAATTATACTTTGAACCTTCTCTTATGAAAGTATATTTAATTTACCAACTATCCAAGTATATTTAAAAAGTTTCGTAAAGTTGCCTACATAGTCGACTAGATTACTACCAATTTCTTACATGAATTGTCCAAAAACGAATTTGATCTTTTAATATTATTAAAATTCAAATCCTAATGTGACTAGTAGTTGAGTCATAATTAAATTACCTCAATTAGTCATTAGTTTGATGCTAAATAGGATTCTATAATCCTAATTACAATTGCATACTTAAAACCAAACTAGTATTAGAGAATACTTTCCTTATCCAAATTAAATTTTTTCTTAAAAAAATTCAAAAAAAAAATTATAGAATTCATTTTCATCATTCTAGACATCTTAGAATCAATTTAAACTAGTTAAATTCATTCATTAGGCAATCTAAATGATTAAAAACTTAACTAGCAAAATCAATCCCACAAATTGTCTAAATTGAATCATACATAAATTTGGATTGCAAGGAATTTTAAGCACGATTTT
The DNA here is from genome assembly GCA_949630135.1 of Balakata baccata. Classification (NCBI taxonomy): domain Eukaryota; kingdom Viridiplantae; phylum Streptophyta; class Magnoliopsida; order Malpighiales; family Euphorbiaceae; genus Balakata; species Balakata baccata. The sequence continues at coordinate 62,652 of CATIWF010070908.1, forward strand.
AATTTGATTTTAACATGCAATTACCATCAACATAACTTCATGTCTATCGTATAAACATGTATTAAGGTGTTGTTCATGGATTTACATCACAACAAATCAAACAATAGAAAACAGTCCATCACATGGAAGGATATGAACTATAATTTATAGTATTGTTTATGGCGTGATTAAAAACGATTTTTACATCATGTTAGTGGCCGTCCAGAATTTAAAACATATCATAAATATGTTAAAAATATGTTTGATTAATCCAATTAACTAACCAAAGCCAAACAGTTCATCAAACAATCCAATTGACCACACTAGCTTTCACAAAGCCTTAAAATTTCAGCAACTATGCATATTTCAAATTTCATGTTTAAATCCAATTTAAACCATTCAAATATCATCAAAATTGTTTAATATCATCATGTTAACATGCTATTGAATCAAATTTAAAAATTGAGGACAAACGGAATTAAATTTGTTTTTAACAGAAGGAGAAAATCCAACTATCCAAGTTGTTCCTTTTCGACCAATCACATTGATCACTTCAATTAATAAAAAATTAATTTACATTGGGCGACTCTAATACTACTGTTGAATTTCTAACATGCATCACATACATAATACAATAAAAAATTAAAATTTTAGAAACCCTTTAACCATTGGGTCGCCGAATGTCTATTAAAATTAGAACTATCAACTACTTGGATGAAAATTGATTGCCTTATTTTGATTTTTTGATCTCTCAATGTTGGGAGACTTTTTTTTTATTGAATTGTAGCAAACCACAATAATTTAAAAGCCGGATTATCTCTAACAGCAATCCACACAAAGGAATGAAAGAAATAACCTCAAAGGCATAGTGTCAAAACACCAAAGTGGTAACAATAATTTAACTTGAGAGAAGAAGAAGAGAAAATTACTATTATTTTTCTATAAGGTGGCAATTCGTAAATTAACAAGAAAAATGTTATTTATATGTTTGCTCTTATGCTACTTTGTGTATGTCTGAAGTGAAAGTACTAATATTTTCCAATTTATAAATTCGGGTTGCTTAACCTGCAGTTTAATACTCGTATTTCCTGACCAACAACATAAGACACATAACGGTATAAATAAATTAGACTATTTAGCATCAGTGAATTAACAAGCATATTTTCACCTTGAAGAAAAAGCAACATTTGCTTTAAGAAGTTAAAAACCTCTATTTACTTTCCCTATGTATATGTGAATAGTAAATGGAGATGGACATTTCATGGATCATTAGAAACATATTCCTATTAATATTATCCCTTTTTTGCTCATAGCTTTTATTGTTGTTAGGTTAATCATTTTATTTAATTTTCATTGTCAATATGATTTTATAATATAAGCTTTTGGTATGATTTTTGTAATAAAATTTTTATTTTTTGTGTATTACCAATCGGTTTCTAGAAATTTTCATATGCTCTGAATAATCCAATTTGAGTTAATTGTTGACCATTATATATAAAGTATAACTCTTCCAGTACAGATTTTTTTCATACACAAAACTCAAACTATAGATCTTGCTTAAGGAGAAAAAGTATCATGTCATCTCAACCAACCATAACCATCCATTTTTAGTACTATATTGTGAATCTTTGCCTACTTTCCTTGTTTGAAGCTTGAGATTCAATTTATTTGCGCCATTTGAGGCTTGTCTTGGATATGGACGCCACCATTGATGGCTGAGGTGAGTAACTGTAGGCCGCTCCCTTAACATTTCGATGCCACTAATTTGATATTTAGAATTAGTCCAATCTCTTGGAGTTTCTTTCGATCAAACTTCGCTCACTTGCATGTTTACAAAAACATCGTATCACGAGTATTTATAACCATAGTTGTCCTTTATTTTTTAAACTCCACTATGTATGTTTGGACTATTTAAATGTAAAAGAGTATTTGTGTTCTTAGGGAGGAATGATTTACTTTGAAAAATTTTGAAATGAGACTGTATGAAGAGCTAACGGTATTTATTATTATTTTTTTCTCATTCATATATAAATTTGTTAAACTTTTATCAACCGAAATTCGAATACAAAACCTTTTCCAGTATCATAACAATGACATTATTAAGTTCTTTTTAGTTAACCCAATAATGGAGTCGATGAAATTATTGAGATTAAATAGCTATTTTTGTTGGAATAAATAATATTTTTCCTTATATCAAGCATAGTGGCTGCAATTGCTAAGTGTTCATACGTTCATCACGTTATTATTATTATTATTATTATTAACGAATAATGTTGAGATAGATTATCAATAATAAATTAGTCTTAGTATCATTAGGGTCGGCAATAGAGCCAATCACGAAAGTCATTGAAACAGATAAAGCTGACTGACACCTCATAAAACAAAAGCCCACTAATGACAGCCTAATAGTCATATAATAAAATATTAGTAAATAATTAATGTTAAGGTTATGGATGCTTCTGTTAAACTTCTCACTGTTTTTATTTAGATTATAGAAATGATTTGGAGGATGCCTACTTAATACTTATTATTCACATAAGTTCCCAATTATTGAATTGGAGCAACAATATATGTTTTACAACTCTAAAACCATATTCACCATAATGGGTATATCCGGCGCAATTCTAATTACTAGATGATTAAGATATTTTCCATAACCATTATATAATAATCTTCTGTCTCAATAAATAAATAAATCATTTTCTTCTTAAAAATGCAATAAGTTATTAATTTTGTATTGTATACTTCTATTTAATGTGTTCTATTATCGATAAATATGAGTTATTATATTTTTTTTTTCAAAAAATCCCTAATTAATATTAAAATATATTAGATAAAATTCATAATTTCAACCGCTGTAATTAAATTTTCTTAATGGAAAAAAATAAAACGAACATATCTTTTTGAAAAAGAATAAATGATAAAAAATAATATATTTTATTGTCAAAAAATTAAATATATGTATTGAAATTGTGTAAAAGTATCATAAAATTTTACTTATGTCACAAATTTCATTCTCTTGAGAGAGAGAGAGAGGACCAGCAATCCTAATAACTTTAAATTGAAAAAATTACTATTTACCTATATAATTTATATAATACATTTGTATCCTATAAAATTTAAAAAATATACAATTTACCGTATCTGTTTAATATAATACATTAATATTTTTTTAAAATTTGAAAAAGAATATAACACACTAGTAAAAAAATATTTTTTTACTTAGGAGGATATTAATTCAGTAAATCAAATTTGAGGAGAATACTAGTGTAATATGTTAAAATTTTAGAGTGTAAATAGTATAATTTTCAAATTTTAAAAAATACTAGTACATTATGTCAAAATAAAAAGGACAAATCATATATTTTTTAAACTTTAAAAAAATATTAATATATTATATCAAATTAACGAAGATAGTAAGTTTTTTATTTAAATAATTACAAGCAAGAATAATTCTAAATTTAATTAGAAAAGAAAAGCATAAATATTATATGTTGGTGCAGATGGAGAGAAAACAGGAGTGGAGTCCAAAGGGGGAAGACTGGGTCAAAAAGCCCACAGAATTGTTGCTTGGAAGTTGGTGCACTAAAAAGAAAGAGAGGAAAAAGAAACTAAAAGGAAACATCTGGTTTTCAAAAGACAGAAACATCACTTCTTAAATAATATGTGCACCAGACTGACCTGTCACTGTTATTCGACTGTTAACCAGACACATGACCCCACAATACTACCCTATGACCTGATTTTGTACTTAATCTCATGATTCAACAAAATCTATGGAATTCCTTTCAATATATACATAGTTTTTGCGTCAGTCACGCTTCTAATTTTAACTCAGTGTACTTAAATTTTTTAAATTTTAAATAGATGCAATTAAGTCTTTAAGTCATGTTTTATTTTTTATTATATTATAAAAAATTTATTTTTTATTTTAATTTATTTTAAAAATTGTGTATCTCACTTCATATTTTAATATAACTATTTAGAAAAAAATAAAGAGAGAGTAACAAAAAAAAAAAGGAAAAAAAAAAGAAAGAGTGCAAAAACAAAAAATTTGAGGAGAAAAAATATAAATTTTAAATAGTAAAATAAGTAAGGAAGAAGATAAAATGACTATTGAAAAATATAAAATTCTCTAAATATAGATAAAGAGAGAAATATAAAGGCATTGGGCATGCTCTTAAATTATAGCTTTGTTAGCACCATTAATTTGATTTGGTTGAGCTAATTTGGTTATTCATTTAACCAATTAAAAAAATAAAATAAAATAGTTAAATTGGCTTTTGAACTATATCTAGAATTGCAAATCAGACCTTAAACTATTAATTCAATACGATTAAACTCTTTATGTTTTAATATAGTATAAATAAGCTTATCGACTATCCTGATTTTTTATCAAATTTGATAAAACCCGTAGAGCTAAAATAAATTATATTAATAAATATATTCAAAAAATTATATTAAGAAATAGTTTTTATAACAGAAAATTAATTAAAATTTCGTAATAATATTAATTTTTTTATAATAAATGAATTAATTTTTAATTAAATTAATTAATTAATAAATTATATGAACTAAATTATTCCTGAAAATAAATAAATTATATAATGACATCCGTCATATTTTTTAATAAAATAATTAAAAAATTATGTTTAACATTAATAAATAACAATTTAGAATGATTTAAATTTTTTTTTTTTTGAAAATGTACCACTAATATGAGAGGTATGTATAATGTTTTTGAGAATTAACTATTTTTCTATACAAGGTAAAAATATTAAAAAATAAATAAAAATATGCTCATGCTTTAACTAATTAAAGATTGGTTATATAATGTGACTGAATTCTTGTACAATTTCTCATTTTTGCATTCTTAATTATAAAATTAAATTAAATTTTAAATTAAAAATTTAGAAAAATAATAACACGTGTCATCATATTATTTTTTAATTAATTTATATTTCATAATAATTTAGTTATATAATTTATTAATTAATTAATTTAATTAAATGAATTAAAAATTGATTAATTTATTGTGAAAAATATAATTTTATTATTATGAAAATTAAAAAATAATTTTATTATTATTAATCAATTGTAAAAAATATTATGAAAAAATTAATTTTATTATTATGAATACATTAAAATATTTTTTTTACAAAAATAAAAAGGAAAACAAATTTTAAGTTAAGTTAAAAAATGCTATGTGCCGGTTTGTGATTAGTAACTAAGTTAACTCATTGAATTTTTATCGAAAATGATATAAATTGAGATACTTTATGGACTTATTTGTATCAAATTAAAATATAAAGAGTTTAATTGCATCGAATCAATAATTCAAGATCCGATTTGCACTTCTAATTAGTTAAACGACACTGTTTTAAACATTACACATGTCAACTTCTAATTGGTTAAAAAGAGAAAATTGGCTCAACTGAATTGGGTTAACAGTGCTAATAGAATTATATTTAAGGGTTTAATTGCACCGATTTAAAATTTAAGAAAGTTAATTGTATTAAATCAAAGTTAAAAGTATGACTCGTGCTATATGATATAATTAAGAGACCGATTTACATATTTGGCCAAACTTTTAATGTCTAGGGAGTATTTTTTTCAATTCATTAAATTAAAAATTTAATGGTTGTAATTAGTTCTATAATAATTATAAGTATTTAATGTTATTTAACACTAAGAGTTACGGTAGCCATTAATGAAACTGTAACCATTGAAAAATCTTTTACATTTTGTCCCTTAATTAGTTTTTGGTCGAATAAAATTGTCTTTTATATTTCGTTTCTTATTCATTTTAATTTTTAAAAATTTAAATTTTTTTGTCATAATATATTCCTTGTCATACTAAAAAATACATATGCCAATAATTTTCTGACATGCCATGTCATCATGTGGTTGTCGGATCTTGAGTTATTGGAATATCAAATAGCAAAATGGAACAAAAATAAAATATAAAATTCAATTTGAATAAAAAACCAATCAAAATGAAAAAAAAAAAAAGAAAATACAAGAAGCCGGATGTGATTTATGCCCAAATTTACAGAAAAACTTAAGAAAAAAATCCAAGTCAAAAATTTGAATTATAATTTGAGACAGATAAAATGGAAAACCTGTCTATTTTGAGCAAGGGAGTAATATTTTTCTCAAGCGCCAAACATGATCCGACCTAACTGGGTCCAAGCACATGCGCATCAAAATCTGTACAGCCTGGAGAAGAATGTTTGCTCTGTCTCATAAAGAATGAATATATGGACAGCATTTGCCAGTTGAAACATGATGGACCTGTTGATGTCAACAGAATGTCCACTTCCCATGAATAAACAATATCAATGAAGCATTTCTTCTCCATCTATTTTTATGCTGCAATTGAATGTAATGAGATGTTCATTTCCAAAACATTTTTTCTTGCCAAAGAGAATCAGTGATTTGTAACTGGAGCTTACAGTTTAAGCAGTCTAAGTTTATCAGACAAGCAGATATTAGAGCAGAAATCAGCGGCCAAGGCCTATCTATTATAAAACTGCAAATTTTGCACAGCCAAATATTTGTATGTGCATAGCACAACAGCCAGTTCATATGAAAACCTGCAATAATATCAACTTTTCCCTCGAGTTCTCAACCAAAGTAAATGGTTGTTCTGTGCCTCTTGATTGCAGTGAGGTTACCCTATTCAAGAAACTTCTGTTCGCGGTGGCTCCTTGTTCATCATCAATTCTTTGAACTCTAGGAACAATTTCTCCATTCAGGTATATAATCTTGTCAGCACCAACCACAATCATTTTCTGAAGACCATTTTCATAAGCCAGCTCTTTATGCATATGTGATCCCACACAACCGGCAGGATATTTAAAATTAATTCTGCAGTTTCTTAAAGGTGGGCACACTACAACAAATTTGGGTATTAAGGACGAAACTTTTCGTCCCTAAAACCATTCTAGGACTAAAAATATTCGTCGCCATATTCGTCACAGAAATTCCGTCGCTAAATAGTTTGAATGACAAATTTTTGTTTTCGTCCCCAAAAGTTTACTTATTTACCACGAAACAAGATTTCGTCCCTAAATATTCTGACAGTAGGCGACAAAGCTTTGGTCACCAAAAGTGCAAAAAATCCTCTTACCTGTCAGTCGTCACCAATTATTCAATGTTTTGTGGACGATATATGTGTTTCATCCCTAAATAGTATAGCTTTAGGGATGAAACATTTACTAGGTCGGAAATTAGTAAGCAATCAATTCATTTATTTTGTCTTTTGGTGACAAAATAGTATTCATATTTTCGTCGCAAAAGATGCATATATAATATTTTATTCATTAATTTATTTATATTATTTATTTTTTACCCTTTTCCTTCTCTAACATAAATTATTTTAAATTGCCACTAAAAGCATCACTTAATTCACATCCTAAAAGGCAAATAAACAAATGACACTAAAAAAACACTTAATATAGAAACATATTAACTTAACTAGTGTTTCATTTCATTGTCCTCAAATAACATAATAAGTATTCTACTAAAGTTAGGTCTAAGACTTCTGCTCAAAATGGCAAGTGATCGAGGATGCTCCAAGCGGACTGGCCACCCAGCTTCCTCCCCGTTGCTCCATATCTTCTGCTGATCCTAGTACTTCTTGCTTGTATGGCTCAATATTATTAGAATATTCTTTAATAGTCTCCAAACTGCTGCTTCTTTGCTTTTGCATTTTCAGTAACCCTAGATGCTGCACATATAGAAGAAAGGTTTGATGCAAAATCTAGCCCTATATCAAGGAAAAAAAAATTCAAACTTATCTTAACACTGACATTTTCTCCCAACATACTGCAAAATTATCCTCCAAGGTGTATATATGCATATTCAATTTGTAATGCAGTCTCATATGATGAAGGAATAAATAGAGGTGAATACACCAATGCCAGCAAAAAAAGAATTAGGATTCTACCCACCAAAATCCGTCTTTCCCCATGGTGTCTGACCACCTATAAGAAGCTTTAATGCTAATAAGTCCATGTTTAGCAATAGTCCAATCCAAGTGGTTCGAGAAATTTACCAGAGTATCTTGAATGCTCTGTGGTGTGATATGAGGTTGTCCTATGGTTATTCGACTTGAACTAGGAACAGAAGAGTTGCCCCATATGGACTACTATTAATACTCTTTGCTGAGTTTATGGTGAGATAATAGAGAATTCCGAGAGTGGTGCTTGCAAGGGCCAAGACAACACCACCAACAAAATATATATATATATATTCTGATATTTGGGAAGCATACTCTCTTATAAACACATCACATGAAATTTCAGAATAGAAGTCCCTTGATTACTAGAAGTTCAACACCCAAGAGACAATAATTTTCATATCACTTATTTGCCCAATCCTTGATTCATTAGTGAGGTTTTATTAGTATCCCTATGGTAAAATAAATCAACCAAATAATTTATTATTAATAACAGCGATATGCCTTGACAAAAACAATTTCATGTATTTATTAAAGCCAGAATACATTAGAGATGTACCTTAATAGCAGCACCTAGAGCATTTAGAAGATTTCCATCTGAACTGATGAAAAGACCATCAATATAACGATCCCAACAAATTTTTCCTTCTGCAGCTACTAGAGATGACAGATCAATACCAACCCCTTAGAAAATTTCAACTACTTCAATATTGGGATAAACTGCAATAATCTCATGATACCATATTAAGCTGCAAAGGAAGAATACCTGAGGTAAAGCAACAATTATTGTTACTAGTTACACTTGGCAATAAACCAACAGTACAAACCTGCTCCACTTTTACCACCCAAAAGACAATGCTGAAGAGTAACTGCAAGTTCTGCTGAAAGCTCTTCACCTCCTCTGGCCTAAGTAAAATGTGAATGCAAGATTAACATATGAAAGAAAAATAGCACACTAGCAAAAAAAGATGTAGGTTATCTCCATTTAGTTATTCACAGTGGATAAAAATTCAGATTAAAGAATTGGAAAGACAGAGCTGAGCTATAAATTTCGAGTGGAGAAGTCTCATGAGGGTTTCAATTCTAGTTTCTTGCTGTCTTAGTTTCTGCCCTCAAAACGAGTGAATGCTTAGAAATTATATAATTATAAATATAAAGTACAAGAAATTTGAAAAAAAAAAGGACAGCAAATCACCAGCATATATATAACCTTTGTGGAGAGCATATTATCTTTACATTGTCATAATCACATGAATAATTTATTTGGATATACTAATAATTCATATTGGTTTTATGCTAAATTTTGATTAATATTTGACCATTCCAAACACAAATCATATAATCAAGAAATTAGGTACATACCTGTAACAGCAGTCCAGCAATAACAGTCTCAATCAATATTCAGGACCTCTAAGAAGGCCAAACAAAATTTACATTAAATTATGACTAAATAGACAAAAGAAAAAAAGCCACAAGCATAAAACTATAATCTGGACCTATTAGATAAATAAAACCATAGACATGAGCTTATGCCTTTCCCTCAGAAAATCCTATAGAGTCATGTACTACTACACTACAACTTCGAAGGAATGGAGCAATACAATAGAATATAAAGTTGCATAAACCACAAGGATAACTGATATATATATATATATATATATATATATATATAGCCAACTGTTTTTTTCTTGCTTAGCTATCTCCACACATGAACATACAAAACACAAATACATGTGAATTCAAAATGGAGAAATAAATCATAATTTAACACTAAAAAATAACTTTTGCTAAGCTAAAGCAATTTGTTAGCGTTAAGGGCTGACAATCAAAATGAGATCCACCAAAATTACTAAGTAATTTAAAGTGGAAGAAAACATTAGCCAGATATATCAAATTTGTAATTTCTAATCAACCTAATCAGATCTATAACAGAGGGGCAAAGAGGCAGATGATCTTCATTTCACTAAGTTACAATAGAAAAAAAAAAAGAAAAAGAAAATAAAATAAAACATAAAACAAATGCAAGAAGGAACTTACCAATCTGATACCAAATTGAAAGATTTTGAGGATCCGAAATCTCAATCTTGCAGTTCAAAAATGGAAAAAAAAAAAAAAAAAAAGATCTTAGCAAAGCAAGCAAGAAATTGAAAGGAGGCTGGAAGGAAAGAGACCTCACCTTCTCAGGAACTTGGATGGATTTTGGCCTTTCTTCAATGCTACAAATCAGTATTTAAAAATCTTAATTTCATAAATCAAGAATCATGAATCAAATCAAATTGCAAAATTCATCACAGAATATCAAAATAATTATAATAGCTTGTTCTGAAACATAAAACCCTATTTGGTCTTTCCTAAAAGCTACAAATCAGGTCTCTGCATTTTCTACTCAACACTAACTTCAATCACCCAACCGCGAATTTATAGCTCAACTGATTCTAATAAGAAATTTCGACTAAATACCAAAAAAGTTAAAAAATTATTTTGTGTTAATCTATGGATGATATATTTGAAGGAAAAATGAACAAAAGGCAGAATGCAAAAGAGAAAGCAATTGATATAATATAAGACTCATACGAATGCAATAAGTAAAGATGGATTGTTATCTAATAGATCTCAAACATATAGATTCAAGAGTTCCAAAATGCCTGAAATCGGAGGATAGCAAACAAATGCACTTAGTTACTTCCAATACTTTAATATAAAACAAAAGTTAATAATAAGCCAAAAAGAAAGCTTGAATCGAAAATCTCAGTTGCATGAAATTGAAAGGTAGAACAGGAGGTGAAAAAGTAATGGCAAGGAAAGGGTGCAGGAAAGAAAGAGGCTCACCTTATCGCAAATTTGACACCAAATTGAAAATTCTGGAGAACTCGAAAGCAAGAAATTGAGAAGGTGCAGGAAAGAAGGAGACTCACCTTATCGTAGACGGTGTTTCTTCAATGATGATTTTTGGTCTTTCTTCACTGTTGATGCAATAGACGAGGGTTTCGAATGAGTTATTAGGCCTTAGAGCATCTTCATCCCTTGGCATTGCAAAAGGGAATTGTAAGATGAAGTGGGAAACTGCAAACAGTGATGTAGCATTTATAAGAAGGAAAGCTAATTTGCAATCTTACAACAACAGAAATAAGAAGCAAAAAAATATGATTTGAATAAAAAATTTAAATGGGTATATTTTTATTAATTTACAATATTTTTAATTATAAAAAATATATATAATATATTAAAATATTAATTAGGTCCTACAAATAAAAATTGATGTCAATTTAAAGATAAAATGAGTTGGAAAGTATACTTAAAATTTTGCTGATTTGTCGGTATACATTTTGCAATTACAAACTTAGAGAATGCTCTTTTAGGGTTTAGATTTGAAGAATGCTTGTTAAAAGGATAAATTACAAATAATGTAAATATTAGAAGGCTAAGATGGGGGAAAAAAATAATTATAAGGAACGAAAACATTTGGTGTTAAAATAATGAAACAATTGTCTACCCTATTCTTTTGTCTTTCATGAGAAATGGTTACACAGACTCTAACTACATATAATGTATAAACTAATTTAATTATTTATTAATATGTATGTATATTGTATTCACACTATTTATAAAATAAATCAATTAAATGTATATCAGTAAATGATTTGATTAGTCTATATATATAACATAGTAGATATAATTTATCTTTCATTATCAAGTGTTGTCCCTAATTTCTCTTCCTCCAATTTTTCTCTTTTTATCCCAAGAAAGATGACAATTTTATATTTTGGTACTCCAAAGTTAACATTTAGGACTAAAATTTTTTGCTAGTAAAGAAATTTGTCCCTAAATATAATATTTGTTGTAGTGTCAATACTTGCTGCCAGATTTGTACAAGAAGATATAGATTTGTAACACAGATAAACGAACTTTATCTATAAACTATTTTTCTTTTTGCTCCCTATCCAAATCTTAGCAGTTCATGCTCCTTCAAGTCATATCCAAAATAAACAGATATTTATTAATATGAATGCATAGAAAGTGCTGCCCTTGTCTTTACGCAACGCAATAACTTGCTGAATTAGCAAAGGATAGAATGCCAATTAAGTAATGATCACAAGCACGTGAAGCAAAAAAAAAGTAAAAGAAAACGTGGGTTACCCGGATCGCCATGATCACCACCTCCAACAACCCAATCTTTTCTGCAGATGTCACTCATATTAGAACCAAGACCTAAAACAAGCAAAGATCAAATGAATTTCAATAGAAGTGACCAATATGTCTTAATTAAGCAACTTCTCATCAAGTAGTTTTGTCCAACTAAATACCTGTGGGTCCATTATGTGCAAGAAATATAACCAGATGATCATCTGGAGTGCCCAAAGCTGCACTATATATTCTCATGGCACTTCCATTCATGTCTTGGATTCCATATCTGAGAAGATTTTACTTTTGATTGCAATGGTAATAGATCTTATGTGATTTGAATTTGACGGTAAGAAAATCAAGGTAATGATTAACCAGGAGAAGAGTGAAAGGATGTAGAGTCAATCAACAAGAACAAAGAAAAATGAAATATGAATCCGTTAAAAAACTTAATTTCTCTCTTAGTTTTTCAGTTTTTTCAAGTAGCCATGAAAATGTCACAACAAAGAAACAGTGGAAAAGATTAATGACTGTACCAATAATAAGGATTTGCTTCAAACAATACAAACCTTGCAGATAGAAGCTGTTTCCGAAATAGCAGCTTACTGTCGCAGGAAAATGGTCGTCCACTAACAATACTAAGCTTTAACGTAGGGAAATCCAGACGCCAGCAAACTACATGCTTCACGAAGTCCGATAATTTCCAAATTGGTAATTTTATTCAGCAACTGAAGTTCATTCAGGGTCCAGTTTATTAATAACATGAAAAGTACTCGAACAGCAGCACTGAAGGCATTCTATATCGTTATATTCCTATATGACATATCATATGCATGCTATTTTCATGAAAAAAATTGATTAAATGCCATGCATAGGCAAGTATAGTATAGTACGAAGTCTTAGAAGCGGAAGCGATTGTTAGATTGAGGGAAGTTTTAGGTATTGGTCAAAAATAAAGATTTCAAAAATTTTTCCTTTGACTGAAACATGTAAACATATTTTGCACGACATACAAACACACTTTGTATGTTAATTTTGAGTATTTATCCATAATTTTTACAAATCATATTTTGTAACATTTATGGATAATATCCATTTGTCAAGATCATCCCATAATTTTTAAAACAAAATGGAAAAATAAAAAATTAAGACAAATCTTTTAGAACCAAGTTCACCAAAATACAGAAAAAAACCAAAAGCTTGAGTTGTCTTTGATGAGAATCTTTTGCTAGTTAAAGATGTATGATCATCAAATATTATTTTTCTCTATTTTTCTTCTCAAGAATAAGAGAATTTTTTTTTTATTTCTTTTCCTTTTTCTTTTCTTTCTTTCTTCCTCACCTTTCTTCTCACCCTTGGTTCACACGTTACTTCTCATTCTCATATTTTGAGGTTATCCAACAACTAACGTCTCTAAGCCTTTTTATTTGTTTAGCTTAGATAAAGGGATAAATGTTAATTGTTTATCCAATAATGACCAAGCAAGTACCAAAATTGCATTAATGTTAATTGCATGGTGGCAAAGCAAGGTGGCTAAATATTATAAGGCAAGGTATATAATTTTTTATTGGCAAGAGTGGCATATTAGCATTAATCACACATTGATGCTACAATGCAAAGTGACATGGCAATGGAAGAATGATGGTAGAAGAAATAACACTACATTAATCATGGTAATTACTTTAATATACCATAGTGGTTAATTTAATTAATAATTTAATTAAATTATGATAATTTTAATTAACATTTTAATTAAAATTATATAGGAGAAATAGTTAAAAACTCAAATAATATAAGTGATCATTTCTAATTTAATTCTCAATTAAATTAATCCCCACATCATAAATATTGACTAGCCAAATAAATTAATT
>CATIWF010070915.1:0-20796 GCA_949630135.1 Balakata baccata
AAGCAGGTATGTTGGCTAGAAGTGACAGGATCAACAAAGGAAAACCTACAAAAGGGGAGGAAATATGAAATAAGCTTTGAAGTTGAGATGATAGATTCCGCATTTGGATGGAGTGGATGTCCAGTTTTTATGATGGCTAAGGTTGGGATGAAAGGAAAATCCAAATGGGTTAAGATTAATTTTTCAGAATTGCCAAGAATCAAGAAAACTGAAATTCCTGAGAGTGATAAACCAAAACTTCAAGTCACTGTTCCACCAAATATAAGTGCTGAAGAGATTGTTCTTCACTTTGGTTTATACGAAGTTTGGACTGGCAGATGGAAAGGTGGTTTGAAAATTTATGGGGCTTATGTCAGAGAGATACCATAAAACCTCCATTAATTATTATTTATCCTATATATAATTAAATAAATGGGACTTTGTATTACCTGATCTAAGGTTGGAACAAATTCGAACTTGGCAATTTTATTGGATTTTCTAATAAACTTATTGATAATAATTTTTAAGATATATATATATATATATATAAAAGTTATGGTGAAATCCATAGATTTTGTGAAATCTATAAATTTTAAAACCTCACAATTCATACAATATCTAAGTTTTTTTTGTCATCCAAAAGGCGCAATATCAGAACCTCTAGCGCGGTCAAAAAAAGTATTTTGCAAGCATTTTCTTGCTTCATGCTCACAATTTACAGGTTGCTTTAATTACCACAAAGTAAATGAATTCCAATTTTCAAATAAATAAATATGTCAATGATAATTAACTTTTTTAAGTTTAAAATAGAGAACAATCTCCTATAACACACATTTTCATTTTCACAAAATCAAGGGGATCGATTCTTTACTTTGTTCCACCAACAAGATAGTTGAAAGTATACATTCATCGAATATTTAACTTTTTCAAAATATATTCTATTTTTGGGATATTAAAAGATATTCGTACCATTCTTTAGGAAAAAAGGAAAAAGTATTTGTGCCAATCTTTTCACAGGGTAGACTCCTATTACTTGATTCTTATAGCCATCCATTGTTTTGGATTTATTCCATACAAATACTATATATATAAATATTATAATTCAATAACTTCATATTCCTTGAGAATTAATAGCTACAATTATTTCATTGATTTCAATATCTTCCTCCAACGATGACAGTGCAAAAGCTTCAACCCGAGGAACTTAACATTGTATGGGGTGATGACAATCGCTATTGGACTGTCGGGTGAGAAAGCTTTTTACTTTTCTTGAAATATATATATGCACATGCCTCTAAATTCAGCTTGATCAAAGCTGAATTTTTCCTTGTACAGATTTATTTATGTATACATTTCCCTTAAAATCAGTTTGATTTAGTTTGTCTGAATATCCGATCTAAACCAACTTTTTCTAGTTCAGATTAGGTTGAGAATTAGAAAATATTTTATGTGGATTTCATATTCCGATTGAAATGAAGGGTTTGAACACCTATATTGATGGGGACAAGAGTTCTAAATTTGAATTGTAGGTCAAGCCATACTCATATTCAGCCCTAAATTGCCTCAGATTTATAAATTAATAAATTTTAGCTCGGTTTATTTATTTATTTCGTGCAAACTTCAAATGGCAGTTAGAGAAAATAAATGATTTATTTATTTGCAGGAACAATAGTGCAGAGTTGAAGCAGGTATGTTGGCTAGAAGTGACAGGATCAACAAAGGAAAACCTGCAAAAGGGGAAGAAATATGAAATAAGCTTTGAAGTAAAGATGACAGATTCAGCATTGGGATGGAGTGGATGTCCAGTTTTTATAATGGCTAAGATTGGGAAGAAAGGAAAATACAAATGGGTTAAGATTGATTTTTCAAAATTTTCAAGAAAAAAGAAAATTGAAATTCCTGAGAGTGATAAACCAAAACTTCAAGTCACTGTTCCACCAGATATGCGTGCTGAAGAGATTGTTCTTGACTTTGGTTTATACGAAAGTTTGGACTGGCAGATGGAAAGGTGGTTTGAAAATTTATGGGGCTTCTGTCAGAGAGATACCGTGAAACCCATCCCCTGAACAGCCCCTATATTAATTATTATTTATCCTATAGTATATATATAGCTAAATAACTAAATAAATGGAACTTTGTATTACCGGATCTAACGTTGGAACAAATTCGAACTTTGTAATTTTATTGGATTTTCTAATAAACTTATCGATAATAATTTTTAAGTTTTGATTATATATATATATATATACAAGTGACCAATCCTAGTTTCGCATCGGAAAGCATTACGTGCAATTATGAGTACTAATTGATATATTAATAAGTTATAAACAATATATAATAAATATAATATTTATTAAATACATGATAAGAACAAAACACTTAACAAAAATAAAATTATTCTAACATCTACTCTAAACTACTGGTAACAATAGATTTATGCTTTTACAATAAACACATTTAATAAATTTGGCGTAGGCCACAATTAATCACAATTACACTTGCTCACTCAGCATAATAGGCCAATTAACCAACTCATTCATATATGGTGTTTTCATCAATATTAACATCGATATTAGCAATAGTTGATTCTACAAATCAGGCAACTGTTCAATTTTCATCCTAAATGACTTTGCGAGCGATAATTTTTTGGAAAAAAACATAAAGCACATCACCTACATCTGAAACTGTCTCAGACCATTTTGAATACAACTGCATTCGTTAAAAAGTCACTTCAATGAGATCGGAAATAAAATTAAAAACAACAAATAATATATTCCTTTAAAACCCTATAAAATGGCAAATCATAAAATAGATTTGTTAGCTAGAAAATCGTAGAACGTCGATTTAATGAGCCAAAAAGAGAACAATTGGTTTCATCCAAATACACACGTATAGCTACATGATTTTATTAAATATGTCCGAAGGACCCAAGAAATACGAAGAATCAAACTCACTAAAATCTTTGTCATCAAACAATTAATTTTTTTTTTTTATGCAGTACAAAATACAAAGGCAAACCTGAAGAAATTCTACTCCACTTTCCAGTGCAGGTTTTTGTGCCGAAAGCCATTGTTATTTTTGAATTTTACATATTTATGGCAACTGAGAAACTCTTGACAATTGTCTTTCGCTTAATTCCTGGATGAGTTTTGGCGCTTTCGGAAACATGTTTAGCTATTGATCTTCTTCTCAACACACTATAATTCACTAAATATTCATTTTAATATCAGCTAAATTTTTCAAACTTATTGGCACAACAAACACAAAAGGATTATACCTGTCTGTCAGTAATTATCAACAGAACATGGTACTGGCAACAACTCTGTTCAACAATAGTCGATGTCATTTCAAGAATAGGCGCAAAAGATGCTCGCCCTAATGCAAAAATGATAATAAATTGAAGTTACAAAAGCCATTAAAAGCATCAATTGCTACTTTAAGATGAGAAACATATTCTAAAGTAATGCGGCATATACTTGCAAGTCGTAGATTAGACACAATTTCCCTGTAGCCACTCAAACCATTGCAAAACCATAGAGAGACCTAATTACCTTACGAATTTCCATTTTGCTGCTGTAGTAATTCAATTGGTAGCAAAGCCCTTTGCTTCCAGCCTGTAAAAGCATCAAACGCATTGAAATGAATTTTAGTACCACTTCTTTTGTTTTTAAGAACTAAACAATTGTCCCCAAACACCATCTCTAGCCAATGAGATGCCTAAAGTTTTTGTTCCCACTTGCAAGTATATCATTTGCACCATCGCTTCTCACTTTGACTTTGATACTCTTGCTCTTCCTTCTTTGGAATCCATCACTGCTGCTCAAAAAATGCAGACTTTTATCATATCTCGACTCAGTTATCATGGCCTACACTCAAATTATATTCGCAATTTTACAATTCCACGGCAGGTTTAAGGAGAGAGAGTGGAGCAGGATAAACGGAGGAAAAAGAATTCAAAGTAAACCCCACCCACCTGTTTCGACTGGGAAAGCAGCTTCCTTGAGAAACCAACACCACCAATATTTTTAAACAGAAAAAAGTATTACATGCAGATATGAATAAGGGGAAGATCTAACCCAAAAGTTGCGGAGTCAGCAAAACCTTACCCTAAGCATCGGGAGATTCATCTGCATCAGCGGATGCTAGATTCGAAGCACCTATCATCTCCTGATCATAGAATTGCTGATCAGGGTTTCAAGGTACAAACCCAGATTTCTTATCCATGGCAGATCGGACTTTTCATAAAATAAGTACATGGAAAAACGTTACAGATCTACAATATATATTGAACAGATCGGCATATATTGAAAAAAAAATCACACCTTTATTTACCTTTCTTAAGCCGGTTCTGATGGTAGCGATTAGTTGAGTATGGTGAAAGATCTTTGTACGGGAAGCAAAAAAAGAATATAGAACGGCTGGAAGAAGAGGAGAGTATTAAAGGTCCGTGAACAGTATAACACCTTCCCTAACCGAACTCTACATGGGAGTGATGAGTGCAGGAGATAAAGAGGATTTCTTAAGTTCAAGCGAAAAACACGTAAATGATGGGTTAAGGAGATTAAATGATCTCTGTAGATTAAGTGAGAAAAGATCAGAGAACAGTTGGGGAAAGAGAAGATAGCCATAGGTCTTTGTGAACAGTAAACGGTAAGGATAGCACGAAAGAGAGAGAGCGGCTGAAGATCATAAGTGAAACGACGCCGTTTTTTAAAGGAATTTTTGGAAAATATACTGTCGAATGAATAGTGGAAGCGCGAGTGGCTTTAATGTACAGTAATATATATATATATAAATATATTTATAAATAAATATTATTTTTTAGATTTAATCTTTGTTAATAAATTGTATTTTCAATTTTAAAAAACGACTAGAATTACTAAAATTAAAAATAATGGTCTAAAGTATAATTTTTACATGTTATTAAGCAAATGCCTTACAATTTACAACCTCTGGAGTATTATACCCCAATTTAGTAATTATTTTTAACTTTGATTATTAAATATCAAGACATGAGAAGTGAAGAATGAAAAAAAAATTTCATAGGCCTGCGTAATATATATTATTGTTACAATTAAATCATTTTTCTGCCTATTTTAACATTAAAATTTAAAGAAATAATTACATATAGCAATTTTTCACGATTATATATATATATATATATAGTGCAACCATAAGGCACTAAATGTTTCTTTAAAAATCGTAAGTTTAGATATATAAGGTTCTATTCATTACGTATGGACTAATATTAGGGGCTGTTCAAATGCGGTGTAAATCAAACCAAACCAATGAGTCCAAAACTCTAAACACATCCAATCCTTTCTTTAAATTTTTGTTGGACTACAATGAGTTATAAAATGTTAATCTCTTATATTTTTTAGGGGTATAAATAGTGCTTAAATATAGGGAAAATTACAAAAAAAAATTTATATTTTGTAAGATATTATAATTATATCCAATTCTAAATAAATTCTATTTAAATTATATAAACTTTTATTTTTGTAATAAATTTAGTTTCGATAGCATGAAACCAATCATAGAATTTAGTTAACACTTACATGGATTGACCAAATGAAATAAGTGGGCACTGATATGGATTGAATATGATGATTGGGTTATATATATATATATATATAATTGAACTTTAATCCATTTATTTAATCTAGTCAGTATATTTAATCAATATCAGTGTTAGTAACATAAAGTTCCAGCTATGTTTGGAGACTAGTTTGTTAGTATCGAAGCTAAATTTATTTCAAAATAAAAGTTTATATAATTTAAATAGAATTTTTTTTTAAAAATGGATATAATTATAAAATATAAAAAAATTTAAGATTTTTTTTTTGTAATTTTCCCTTAAATGTAGAGAATTTTACATAAAAATCAAAAGGCGCGCCATCAATTACAAAAATACCGGCCAATAAAGTTTTTTTCAAAAATATCACAATCACTCATCAAATTTTTTAAAAAAAGAAGCTTAAATCTCTCGTGATATCTTCAAAACAACAAATTGAAATCTCCTTTCTCTTCAAATGACTTTTGGATTTCTAATCAAATTTTTAATTGTTCAAACTACTGCAGTCATTATATTCTTCACCAAAATGCTATAGAATTCTCTCGATAACCGATTTCAATAACAAATCAAGGTATGTTTAATTTAGTTTGTAGTACACATATAATGAGTATAATGTATTGATTATCAAAGAACAAATCATAAATTATGCATTCCCCAATCATATTCATTCTATTAACAATGATAAAACTGAAAATTATAATAACATATGCAGTATATCTTAAATAAACTCATGGTAAATCATTCATACATATATGTTGCATAATGGTAAACCATCAGTAGATAGGTGCTACACATTGCAAACCTTGAAAAATGATAAGAAAACAATTTGAAAACTTTTGATATGTTTTGAGGTTAAATTGTGGTAAACCTTAAGTTTAGCTTTGGTAATTCTTAGGTGTACTTAGCCTAATATTTGATAAACCTTAGGTAAATTTTGAGTATACCTTAGATAAACCTTAGGTAAAACTTAGATGAACCTTGAGTATATCTTAGGTTAGCCATGGTAAACCTTGGGTATACCTTAGGTTAACCTTTGGTAAACCTTGGGTAGACCTAGAGTAAACCTCGGTTAAAACTTAGGAGATCATTAGGTCAACCTTGGGTGAACTTTATAAAAATCTCTAGTAAACATTTGGTAAATCTTGGGTGAACCCTGAGTATACCTTAGGTTGACCTTAGGTAAACCTACTGTAAACCTTTGATATACCTTAGGTTAACCTTTGGTAAATCTAAACAAAATCATGGGTAAACCTCGTTTAAAACTTAGTAAACCTCAAGTGAACCTTGGGTATAGCTTTAGTAAATCTTAGGTAACCTTAGGTGTACCTTAGGTTAATCTTGGATAAACCTTTATTAAACCTTGGCTTTACCTTATGTTAACCTTGGTTATACCTTGATTATACCTTAGGTTAACCTTTGGTAAACCTTGAGTAAACCTCACATAAAATATTGACCTTAGGGTAATTGATCTCTATTTTGATCTTGACAATCAAATTAAATTTTGCTAATGTTCTCTTTTAGTGTTGTTTCGATAGTATATTAAGTTTTAAGACAATTGCACTCATTTGCTATATGAACAAATAACTCAAAGGCTGAGGACGTGCAAGTCCCATCCGAGATAAGTATCTCACTCGGGACAAAAGGCCTTTGAGTTCTAGTAGCAAATCTCACCTAGGAAAATGAATTGTCATGACTGGGATGAGTGTCATCATGCCTAGGACACATGGAGTCCTAACCGGAATATTTGAAAAGATATGACTATTGGAAAGTGCATCAACTAGGAAGTGACATCTCATCACCAGAAGTAAAAGAGGGCAAGTTGACCAAACCATCGTCCCAACCAGGATGCATGTCCTGACTGAGAGATGCTTGATTTTCAGTAGTCAAAGCTATAGGTCAACTTTTTCAGATGAGCATCCCGCTCGGGATAGTTGTTTTCTTGATTGAGAAATTTGACTAGGGACTAGCTGTTAGAGCTATCATCCAATCTTCTGATGACATGTGGACAATCCCGAGTGAGACACACTACTTCCTAACTAGGACATAAGCTTTTCATATAGCATTAAATGCACTTGTTAGAGAACGTTAGGGAGAGTTATGACATCATTTTGTAATGGCTAATTAGTGGATAATCAATATAAATATCATATCAAAAGACCATTTAATATATTCAACTAGTTTCTAAGTGCCAAAATTCTTACAATCTGTTTTCTCAATCTTTCATTTATTAATCATTACAAGTGTTAGCCTTATACACTTGTTTTATCGTGTAATTGGATAGTGTGTGAACCAAATTACAAGGAATTTTTTGTTAATAAGCCATTGAACCACAAGAGAATTTTGGATTGAATTTTAGCCTTGGAAAAACATCTAGTCGGGAGTGAGCTAGTTAAAATTCCATTTTGTAATCTAAGATATTAGATTAGTGAATATCCAACTACGATTGGGGAGAGGAGTAGGGTTAGTTAACACCTGAACCTCTATAAAATTTGTGTCTCCCTCTACTCTAAACTTTTCTCTTCCTTGTATGTGCAAGAAATTTTAATTTTCCACTAATTCATCCCCCCTTCTTGGTGATTGTTTAAGCAACAATTGGTTTCAGAACAAGGTTTAGAATTCAAGCTTCATCAACTCGAGTAAAGATCAATAATGGCCCAAGAAGGATTCCAAAGCCTCAAGCCTTACTTTGATGGGTTAAACTATACCCATTGGATGTTTAGAATGGAAGCTTACTTGGATAGTGAAGGCATTGATGTTTGGGATATTGTTTGTAAGGAGTAGACAACACCAATAAAGAAGAATGCTAAACGAGAAGAAATTCTTCCACGGGATGAGTGGACTAAACCACACAAGAGGGCAAATGGCAGGAATAAAAAGGCCATGACCATTCTAGCAAGCTCTTTTTCTCTTAAAGGGTATGAGAGAGTTTAACATTGTCCAACCGTATATAGCATATGGAAGACCTTGGAGAACTACTATGAAGGCATCAAGCAAGTCTATTCAATGAAGATTCAACTTCTCAAGAATGAGTATGAGCTCTTCAAGATGAAGCCCAATGAGTCCATCACTAATATGACAAATTGTCTGCTCTCTATCATTAATAGCATGAAGAAATATGGAAGACATACAAGCCAATTAGCACTTGAGCACCATTCCTACCAATGTGCTTATTAGCAAGTTTCTAACATATGAGATGGCTCTTGCTAGGGAAAAGAGCTTGAGGGTGAAATGAAGAAGAAGAAGCCTTTTGCACTTAAATTAAGCATTACTTCCTCCAAGGTTTAGGACTTAGACCTCATTAGTGATGACAAGGTAAGTGAAGAGGAGGATGAAGAGATAGTCATGCTTTCAAGAAAGATGAAGAAGATGATAGTCAACAAGTATGGGACTATCAAGAATTACAAGCAAAGAGCTTCAAAAATTAAAGGCTCCTCATCCAACTTTAATAAAAATAAGGAAGAAATGAAGTGCTATGAATGTGGGAAGAAATGGCACATCAAATCCAATTTTCCTAAGCTCAAGAAGTATAAGGAAAAATCTCACAAGGATGGAGGTGATAAAGGCCATAAAGCTACATTAGATGATCCTACATCAAGTGACAATAAGGAGAGCCAAGGAGATGTAGCAAACTTGTGCTTCATGGCTTTAGAGGTCAAATCCAATGAGGTAACTTATACTTCTTCTTTTTATGCTTTAAATGCTTATGATGATGTTAATGATGATCTCATTGAAGTTTTGAGCTTAGAAGTAGAGAGATATAAAAGAAAATTGATTTTTATAAAAGAAATAGCTCCAAGCTTAATGATGATATATCAAACATTCAAATAGTTTTGGAAGAGCTAAAAACTTCTAATACTTCCCTTAAGAAGTCATTGGATGAGTTTTTATCCAGACCCTTAACTAGTGCTTTATTAAAAGAAAACAATGTGTTGAAAAATGAAGCTGAGGAGTTAAAACTCTCTATCTCTAAATCTCACAAGGGGAAGGAGAATTTGGATACCTTTATTGTATCCTAAAGGCCTCCCTTGGTGAGATATGGATTAGGCTTTAATAGTGTATCATCATCTACACCTAGCATCATATTTGTTAAAGCATCTACACAACAAACCTCTTCTCTTAAGGTAATTGCTTCCAAGGCTAAGAACAAATCACACACAAAAGCCCATACTCAAAGAAATAGTAGCAAAGGCTCATATGGCTTAAAAAGAAAAATCTCAAAAGGCCAACCATGCCTTCTTGTATAAGAGGCATGTACCTAGGAAAGCATCCACTACACATTAGTGTATTTGTTGTTGCACTTATTCTTCTCATGCCTCAAACAAGAAGGTTGTGAGGCTAAAACCCCAAGTGAGATGGCAAAAGTCTTTCAAGACTAAGCAATGCCATTATTGCATAAAGTTTGGGCATATTAACATTCATTTTTTGATAAGAAAATCCCACTAGGATTCTTTAAAGACTAACCCCCAAGGACCCAAGCTTGTTTGGGTACCTGAAAGCAAAACTTGAACTATTATTTTTTAGGTATGCCTTAAATCTATAAGCAAGGAAAATGTGTGGCTATTAGATAGTGGATGCTCAAGAAATATGGCTAGAAATAAGAGCCTTTTCACTAGCAACAAAGTGTGGATGGATGTAAGGTTACATTTGGAAACAATGGTAAAAGTGGGTAAGGTAATTGGCATTGGTTTTATAGGACTCAATGACATTTCAATTATAAAAGATGTGATGCTTATTGATGATTTGAAACATAATCTCTTAAGGGTGAGTCAATTATGTGATAAGGGTAACCAAGTCATCTTTAGCTCTAATGGATGTCTTGTGACTATTTTGAATGGTAAAGAGATATTCAAAAGAGAAAGGGATGACAATACTTACATAATTAACTTACACAAGTTAACTAATGTTAACTCTAGTTTTCTAATGTCTATTAGTGAAGAATCTTGGCTATGGTATAGAAGGCTTGAATATATAAGCATCGATTAATTTTAAAGTCTTAGCAAGGATGAGATAGTATATGAGCTCCTAAAGGTCAAATATATGAAGGACAAGACTTGTGAACTATGTTAAAGGGAGAAGCAACGCAAATCATCATTCAAGCTCAAAGACATTGTAAGTACTTCTAGACCTCTATAACTTTTGCATCTTGATTTGTTTAGACCTTATAAAGTTGCTACTTTGGGTGGCAAATATTATGCATTTTTTTTATAATTGATGATTGCTCTAGGTTTACTTAGGTAATTTTCTTAGCCCATAAAAGTGATGCTTTTGAAAATTTCAAGCACTTTGCCAAGAGGGTCCAAAATGAAAATGGACACTTTATTTTTAAGATTAGAAATGACTATAGCAAAGAGTTTGAAAATTATCTTTTTGAAAATTATTGTTTAGGAAATAGTATGTCACATGATTTTTCCACACAAAGAACTCGTCAACAAAATGGGGTTGTTGAAAAGAAAAATCGAACATTAGTAGAGATGACTAAAACAATGCTAAATAAGTATAGTTTACCAACATACTTTTGGACGGAAGCCACTAATACCATTTGTTATATTTCCAACTATGTTTTTAAAAGACATTTTAAATAAAACCTCTTATGAGCTTTGGAATGGAAGAAAACTCAAGATCTCATATCTTAGAGTAGTTGGTTGCAAATGTTTTATATTGAATACCAAGGATAACCTTGGAAAATTTGCCTCAAAATCAGATAAGGGTATTTTTCTTAGGTACTCCACCTCTAGCAAAACTTATAAGGTCTTAAATAAAAGAACTTTAGTTGTATAAGAGTTTATGCATGTTAATTTTGATAAGTCTTGTAGACTTGATCTTGGGAAAGGTATTCCTTTGAATGATATTGTAGGTACAATGGAGAACCTCAATCTTGATTAGAAGGAGATTGAATAATCATCAAAAAAGGATAATCTTGATGAGAAACTAGAGGAGCAATATCAAAAGGAGGAACAACCTCAAGTCCAAGAGAAAAGAACTAATGAACTACCAAAGGAATGGAAGTTTGTAAGAAACCACGCAAATGAGCAAATCATTGGTGATCCTATAAAAGGTGGAAGTACTTGTTTCAAGCTTCTTGATTCTAATCTTACTTTTGTATTTTAAACTGAACCAAAGTCCATTGATGAAGCTTTGGGTGATGAGAGTTGGGTGATTGCTATGCAAAAGGAACTCAACCAATTTGAGAGAAATAAGGTTTAGACCATGGTTCCAAGATATAAGGATTACCTAATATTTGGTAGTAAACGGGTCTATAGGAAAAAGTTAGATGCAGAAGGAAACATCACTAGAAACAAAGCTAGATTGGTTATCAAATGGTATAACCAAGAGGAAGACATTAATTATGATGAACCCTTTGCCCCATGGCAAGATTATAAGCAATTCATATTTTATTCGCACATGTATGCCACATGAATTTCAAGCTTTTTTCAAATTGATGTTAAAAGTGTTGTTTTAAATAGTTTTATAATGGAGGAAGTTTATGTTCCATTTTTTAAGATTATACATTTCTAAACCATGTCTATAAGCTCACTAAGGCCTTATATAGTTGAAGCAAGCTCCTAGAGCTTGATATGAAAGGCTTAGTGCATCTCTAGCCTTTCTTTTAGATAATAGGTTTTCGAAAGAACATATAGATACAACTCTTTTCATTAAGAAGCATAAGCATGATACTCTAATTATTCAAATTTATGTTGATGATATTATTTTTAAGTCCACTAATAAAAATCTTTGCCAAGAGTTTGCTAAGTATATGATTAGGGAATTTGAGATAAGTATGAAGGGAGAGCTCAAATTATTCCTTAGACTTCAAATCAAGCAATGTAAAGATGTCATCTTCATAAACTAATCCAAGTACACAAAGAAGTTAATCAAAAAGTTTGGAATGGATGGATGCAAGAATGCCAAGATCCTAATGAGCACATAAACAAAATTGGGTAAAGATAAGAAGGGTAAAACTATTGATGAAAAGCTTTGTAGAGGTATGATTGGTTCATTCCTTTATTTAACAGCCTCTATACTTGTTATCATGTATAGTATATATTTATGTATTAGATTTTAATCATGTCCTAAGGAATCACATTTGCATATAGTAAAAATTTTTTTTAAAATATCTTCATGGTACTATACATTTAGGTTTATGGTATTCTAGAAATACATAATCTCATATCATTAATTTGAACTTCATGAACTCAAATGCTCAAAGATGTTAAATGGTAAAAAAATATTCAAATTTATCACATATTATATGCCACAATAGGATGCCTCATGTTTGCACCTTTATTTTGTTTGATGTGTGTAGTTCCCGCTCAGGAATACATCCTCCCGATCAGGTAATTCACATTCCTACTTGCAATATTCACACCCCTTTCTAACAGTTGCCATTCTTCACAGTATCCTGCTCGAGATACCCCTATCCCGCTTGGAAAATGGTTCAAAATTAAAAAAATTTTATCATCATACTCTGTCCTGCTCGGGATAAGCCCACTAACAGCTTTTTTTGAAATGGCCAATAATCATTTCAAATCCATTCAAAACCATCATAACTCTTTATAATGCACCATAAACGGTCATCTTTGGTTCTTATAGCCTATATATACCTTTTTTCTTCATTTTTTATTCACTTTGCACTCAAAAACTCTTTCTCTTACTTTATCTCTCTAAAATTCTCTCTTTTACATACCTCATCTTCCTTCTTCTTCCTCTACCATGGCCCCCAAGTCTATAGCCTCTAAATGTCGTGCCTCTAAGGGGAAAGGCATTGCCCAATCCTCATTATTTTCTGTGAACTTTGTTAACTCATATATGTTGTCATTGGTGATTTGCAGGAATGTTTCATACATTCCTCACAATCTTGGCAG
Organism: Balakata baccata; assembly: GCA_949630135.1. NCBI lineage: Eukaryota > Viridiplantae > Streptophyta > Magnoliopsida > Malpighiales > Euphorbiaceae > Balakata > Balakata baccata. The sequence goes on from CATIWF010070915.1 coordinate 13,417, forward strand.
TTCCAGCATCTAGACTTACTGTAAGCTTTGATAACTTTCTCATATTTTTGCCTATCTGGTTATCTTTCAATATTATTTTCTGCAACCAATGGCTTTAAACTCATATGATTTTCTTAGGAACATTATATTAATGCTAGTTAAACATTATTATGGGTTTCTCTATCTAATAATAGGTTTCACTATCCAATAATTTAATATCGGAATAATGTTCGTATGTTGATAATCGAGTATGGAGTCCTATGTGAAATACTTTAGTGGTCCCAGTTCACAGAGGATTAAAGCCTTTTTCTTCCCTCTTCCCTCCAAAATATAAAGCACAATAAAAGAAGGTAAAGAAGAAATTCCTTTAATTTTTTTATGTTTTATATGGAATATACATATTATCAAACTCAGGGAACTTCATTTTCCGGATTCCAAGTGGATAAAATCCTCTTCACGTGTTTCTTTTGAGAGTGTAGAATTTTCATCTACCATTTCAAACATGAAATAAAATAAATTAGTTAACAATAATGAAGAATGCATTCACAAAAAAACTAATGAGAAATTAATAACTGGTAGTGCTATTTTGTGGTTTTCAAGTGTGGAAGCTCATAACGTTTTTCTCTTAATGAAGGTTCAGTGATTTTCTTATATGCTTTACCCAACAAATAGGTGTACTCAAAGGAAATTATAGTAACATTCGTTGTGGCTCCTTATTTTGTGAAACACCAGTTCTCACCTCTTGTGCATACAATCAGTTTTCTTTTTTCTTTTTTTTTTTTTTTAGGTTAAAATATCAAACCAATGAAAATCTGCATAACTGAATTAACTACTTATTCCTGTCATGTTTGGAAAGGATCCTCGCAGGACAAGGGTGGCAAATGCTTATTTCATTCTGTTTATGGCAGTTGGTAACGTTCTTGGTTTTGCCACTGGATCATTTAGTAATTGGTTCAAGGTTTTTCCTTTTACTGTTACATCTGCATGTAAAGTTGACTCTGCCAATCTCCTTGCTGCACTGAGGGTCTCATGTTTTAGTGGATTTGATTTCAAAGTTGTTAATCTCCTTTCCAGAAAACCGAGAATATGCTCTATCTTGTGGTCTTTTGCTTTAAATATGCCCAGGCAGTCCTTGAAATTACAATAGAAAAATGTTAGGATCTATCAATTGCTTGGCTTGGATATTTATTTGTTAGAATATGCATTTCTGTGGTCACATTCTGTTGAATCTTTTTATGATGACCATGACTTTAGGTAATGTTGACTCTTTAAGTCATATGCTTTGCTATGCTTAACAATCTTTTCCCTAGTTTTTGCTTACACAATTGCAGTTCAGCCATAACCCAAGATGCTTGTTTATAAAATTTATCCTTTTTGATGTATTTCTTTTTCATTGATATTGATTTTGGTTTCAATGATTTTCGTTATGCGAGCATTGAAGATTCCTGTAACTATTTTATCTAGCATTTCATCTCATACTGGGTTGTTTGGTGAGAGTTCAATTACAGTAGCTCTAAATACCACAATAAAGGTAGATGCCATTGTTTCAAGGGTAGATAGCATTGTCTTGAACAACCTAATTTTGAAATATTAGTTGCTTCCCGTAGAAATGATGGCGGTTTAGTCTTAAGATTTGTATATCACATAAAGTATGGCATTCCAGATTTACTCCTAATTTACAGGTTGAAAATTCTCAGATATCATACTAATTTAGTTCTAGTGTGTCTCTTGGATAAAGAGAATGTACTATTATTGCAATTCTTATATATTCTGGTCGGACTTTCTTTCTTCTTTTTTTTTTTTTTCATGTTAATAGTGTTCTACATATAAATTTGTACTGCATTGCTTCTTTTCATTTTCTTTCCTTTATGAGGTACATGCATGTGCCTAATACTTGTTTTTGGGATCTAGCCAATACAGTTATTTTAATTTGAGGATTCTTACTACAATTCTTAATTGGCTGCCTTTGCTTTAATTCTATCCCAAGCTCCTCTTCAAGGAGGAGTACAAAATAGTCGTGTTGGATAATTAATTTAATACTAAAATGTTTATATAAAAGCATTTATTTGCTTATTTAAAATTTTCAGGAGTACTATAACACCTGACAAGTTTGAAGAGCTGTGTCAAGATTTGTGGGACAGATCTCTTACACCTCTCGAAGAAGTGCTGAAAAATTCAGGGCTGAATGTTGATGAAATATATGCAGTGGAGCTCATATGAGGTGCCACAAGAGTGCCAAAGTTCCAAGTCAGTATTATTCTTGCCAGTTCTGAAAATACTAGAAAAATGCTTTGGAAAATTACTTATCCTAACATAAATGAGAGCGTTGACACTTATCCTAACTTAATTGGGACATTATTTATCAACATCCTAAGCTACTAAATTAGGAATCTGTGGGATTAGTTCGTTATTTCTTGATGGCGACCCTCAACTTCCCCGTCCCTACTACAACCCAAACCTAATAGTAATAGTAATGTTAATTTCCGCATATGGTTTTTATCTTCAATTGTAAAAAAAAAATTATTTTTATCTAATAAGGTGTGGATGATACAAAACTCTTCCAACTTAATTAGAACTTTTGAATTTGAATTTTAAATATGTAATTATTTTAAAAACTATTGAAAAAATATTTACTGTTTTTTAAAATTTTATCAAATACATTTTGGATTAGTCGAAAGTATTTTCGAATTCCAAACAAAATATGCATATATGTTTGATTATTTCGACGGACATTACTTTTTGGAAAACTTTATTATTCAACTTATCCATCATGACATTATTGATATGTTGGAGGAAAAAAACAAACGAACAAAACAAAAAGTTAAATGGAAAAATAAAAATGACATTGGAAGTTAAACATGATAAGTTGTTGATTCTATTCTTATACCTCTGCTATTTTTTTCTTCTCTTGGAAATTTGGTCTGCAAAAGGAAAAATCAATCAGTTATTGATTTTTTGAAGGGTATCTCTGCAAGTGCTTTTATTGTGCTTTGCGCTTCAAAGTAATACAAATGTATATCGCTGTGAGTGTGTCTATTGCTTTTAACTATATATATATATTCTATGATAAATCCAAACCATAGTCTAAAACACCCCAAAGCCAATATAGACTGTATCCCAATTTTATTAAGAAAAAAAAACTCATTTTTAGGATCATCTTTTAATGGATCATATCAAATTTATTTGTTTATTTGTAGTGTTTGTTTTTTTTCTTTTTGGTTCTTTTTTTTTTTTTACATTGCTGGTACTATTGAAACATAATCACTCGGCCTTTTGTAGTTGATTTATGATTAGTTTGGTCTATGCCAAACTTGCATGTGCATGGACTCTTCTTCTAGGCCTTCTAGTTTTGGACAATATTTTAATATTTGGTGGTTAATGCTTAATATTCCCAATGACTCGATTCTGTGCAATATTTGCCAAGAATTAGATTTGAGATAATTGCATGTGATGTGAAAATTGCAATACGGAAAGCCACAAGGTCAGTAAATTTTATGAGCTCCGTTATTAATTTTTATTTGCATGACGGAAGCATGTAATAAGTTCTGATTTTTCATAATAACGTGCTAGGATCCAGGAATTTCTTGGAAGGACTGAGCTGGCCAAACATCTTGATGCTGATGAGGCTATAATGCTTATTATGGGGAGAAGGAAACCACTTTAACATTTTAGTTGTCAAGTTTGATTTCTATACATAATGTGTATAGATCCGGATGTTCATATCCTTTATCTATAACAAAGATTTTGGTTTGTTTCCTTCGGTGTTTTAAATAATATTAACATTTATTATATTGAGCTATAATTTATTTTAGATTTACAATAATTTAAATAATTAATTATTATATTACTAATTGGTTAATTAATAATTATATTACATCTAGCGACCATAAATTGGGTCGCTAAAATCTAGAGTGTAGCAGTAATATATGTATTTTTAGCAACTATATGAGGCTATTTAACGACGCAAATTTGTTGTCGCTAATAGCTTCCATGCTACTACTTGTGTGGTCGCTAAAGCCTTTAGCAACTACCTAGCTACCATAAAATGTCGTAGCTATTTTTATTTTTTTTATAATGTAATAATAACATATAACACACGTTCATAAAAAAACTAGTACAAATAAAATAACATATAACTGTCAGTAATTATATAAAAGAATGTAACAAAAATATTTATTTGTCAGTAAATATATATGTGAGGTCATTTTTTCAATTTTTTATGAGGTCACTCGTTGTAATGTAATTAGATATTACCATTAAAATTTTTTTCACTCTACTTAGCTAAGCTACAACTCTGGATGAAATTTCCGTTAGGACTTTTTTTATTTTGGTCGAAGCCTTCAGGACTTTAACTATAAGTATTTAGCTATATCAAATATTTTTCACTTTAAACTAATATAATATATATCTAACTAGAACTTCAGTATGTGATGCCCTCTGTTATATACATACAAAAGGTTTTCTGAACTTGCACATGAGAGTTTTCTCAATAGGCTTAAACTCTTTCTCAATGTCTTTTTGACTTAATGAATAATGATATTGCAATAGTTTTCGAGAATGTGACCTCTCAAGTTCTATTAGAATAAAATAATAAGAAAAATATAAAAAAGTGTTAGAGTTCACTATTCGTTTGTTTCGTGTCTAAACGTATCGTGCTATAAAATGTAGCTAACACAATTATACTTAACACGAATACAACACAATTAACTAATTGTGTTAAAATTTAAAATACATATACAAGGCGATACAATACATAGAATCTATTTACACAATAATTAATAATGCATTTAAACATAAAGTGTGACACATTATACATAAAAAAAGTATGAAAATAAAAAAAATAAAAAAAATTCACACATAAATTATGCATATTAAAAAAAATATTATAGTTATATACTATGTTAGAATATTTTATTAATACAAAATTATAGTAACATAGAATTATACTATATATATATATATATGTTATATAGTATAATATCATATTCTATAGTATAATATAGTTCTATTTAGTATAGTACTATACGTAGTTATTAAAATGTATAAGAATATGTATAATATAATATAGAGTATTATATATATATATATATATATATATATATATTTGAATAATTTAAATAAGTTGAATAATATTAAAATTATTAAATGTTTTAGATATATTTAAATGTGTCTAATTGTATTATAATAGGTTAGGCAGAAATAATTTATTTATGACAGTTTTTTTGCCATAAACATATTAATACATTTATGACATATATTTATTTAATTCAAATTCATTTACTTTTAAATTTGTGTCGTGTAATGCTAAAAATTATCAACTCTCAAAAAACAATTAGTCCACATAAACATTGAAAAGATAGACAAACAACTAAGGAAAAAAGTGAAAAAGTGCAATGAGTCAGAATTTACTATTTTATGTTGAGAGATATAATTACGAGAGAATTACTATTTATTTTCTCATTTGACATAGTATTTTTTGAAATTTAAATTTTATACAATTTGCTCTCTTTTATCACATTAAACTAATAAGTTCTTCTATTTGATTTTTTATTATAAGGACGATAGATTTGATGAAATAATAAAAAAAAAATTATTATTTACCGATTGATGTTTGATCAATTGTGTTAATATCTTCTATATATCCGCTGAATAAAAAAAATATTATTTATGACAAACCATAAATAACTTAAAATTTTACAAAAAAAAATTATATAATTTAATAGAAATAAAATGGGAAGAGGGGGAAGGCGGGCAGCTAGGGTTAGCGAATTTTCTCTCTAACCTTCCTCATCGTCATTTGTTTCTACCATCATTCCGGCTGGTTCACAATCCTACGACCATGGACTACTTGAGCCACCATAATTTGTTTTCTTTTCATGCAAGGAAGAACCCTCTAATGACATACCAAATAAAACTTTTGCATTAGTGGCCAAGGAGAATTTAATAGCTGCTTCATCGACAAAGGCAGTAAACAAAGGAGGTATATCTCTATCTGTATTAACGAGGAGTTGTATCAATAAAGATTAATGGAAGGGAAGAAGGCAAGGGGAGACTCCACCAAGCCCAACAAAAAATTTAGATATATTTATATAATTTTAGTCTAAATATTAAAAAAATTTCAATAAAATCCTTTAAAAATATATATTTTACCTCTCTAATTCTTTATAAAATTTCTCTTTACCCCAATAAATCCTATATCAAAATTTTCTTTATCCCTAGGGCTTCTGTGGTGCACCCGGTGTACCGTGCACCGGATGTCTTAAAACCATTGGATTATAAACTTTTAATTTCAACCATTCATTTTCAACGGATGAGATTAAAAGTTTATAATCCGATGGTTTTAAGGCACCCGGTGCACGGTACACCGGGTGCACCTTAGAAATGCTCCCAATTAATTAATTTCAGCTTCGTCACTGCATGGAAGTCATATTAAACCTGGTATATTTCGATTACAACATTGGTCCCTTGATTTCAATCCATATGAACAGATGTCTACAAACGCCCAAGTTTGGGTATGTTTCTATCAATTGCCATGGGAGCATTGGCATAAGCAAATTTTAGCAGACATAGCTAAAGATATCGGTGTCCCTATGCAAATTGATCAAGTAACGACAAAAGGAGATTTCGAGTATTATGCTCATGTTCTAGTTGACATTGATCTTTCAAGGAAGCTTCCAGAAAGCTTGATGATTGAACGCATAGGCAAAAGCTTTTTCATTGATGTTGTATATGAAAACTTACCACAAGTTTCGCAATATTTGTTCTAATGTGGGTTGTTTAGCCAGTGCTTGTAGATATAGTACAAAATCTAGGCAGGAGATGGAAAATCCTATACCTCAAAAGTTCATCGCGACGTCGTGACGACCATTGCGTGGTCGTGACAGGATGAAGGCTGTGTGCAGTCTGTCACGAGCTCGTGATGCCCATCGCGTGCACGCGACGACTTGACAGTGCAGAACACGTGGATAGCTATCAAACCCGATTTTTATCAACTCCTTTAGGATTTTTCACTTCTATAAAAGGAAAATAACATATCTTAGAAGGGAGGCAGATTGGAGAACGAGAGTTTTAGTCATTTAATTCATCTTTTTCTTTGAGATTTGTGAAAGACGAATTCTAGGGTTTTAAATCTCTTCATCTTCTCCTTCAAATTCCTGCACACACAAGAGGCTTCTTGGTGGACAATCTCATTCTTCAGCAGATCAGTTGTTAGAGGAAGGAATTATTTTTGCTCTTGAGGATTATTTTGACTTGGGTTTGAAGGATTGGAGACCACCAACCTCCAATTTCCAGATTTGAAGATTCAATGGAGCATTATAACTTTTTTATTATTCTCAATTGCTGCTGCAATATTTGTTTGACTATGAATATTACATTGATTTGTTTAGTATTCATGTTAGG